>JAECUM010034879.1:0-27385 GCA_016617855.1 Megalonaias nervosa
CACGAGAAGCTACTGGCAAGCTTTCTCACATATCCACATTCGCCGAATCCTAGACTCGAACCCATGCAGACAGAGGTGAGATGGCAGTGATCCGTAACGGAGAGCACTTTAGACCACTCGGCCACTCGGGCCCCCCCAAAAAATTATGACTCATTTTTAATCAACAACATAACTTTGAATGTGCCAGGTCAGATGGAGATGCTGTCAATTAGGAACTTGTAATAAAAAAGTAGACCACATAAAACATAACTTAATGTACTTAAGGTGTCATGTAGTGTATAAAAAAAAAAACAATGGGGGATCCTCAGTGCTAATATTTTATTCATTCTTTGTTCATATTCACTATCATCTTATTGCACCATGACTCAGAGATACTGAAGTTTTGTCATATTTTGGCAGTTGGCACATAAATGCATGCAGCAATAAAGTGATTTTATCTGATCTTACTCTTGCCTGTTTTAACAGAGAAATCTATCAGAAAAAGATCCAAGAGCAAGAAAATGTAGGGAAGAATTTACGTGAGCAGCAGAAATTAACTCGTGAAAATCATGAACCCTCACTTCAACAGATGAAGATGTGGCGTGATGTTGAGCGCCTCCTGGAGATGAAGAGATTGTGTTTTGAGAAGCGTGGTGGCGTTATGGTGGCAGGAGGTGTTTCGGGTTATGGAGAAAAACAGCCCGCAGTTCTTGAGGATGACAGATTAGTTCTGTAATTTTAACCTTTGTCACAAATAGACAAGTTTAAAGTTTGACACAAATATTAGACAGGTCCTTTAATGCTTATTAATGGTAATAGTCCAAAAGAACTTATTCGATGGCTGTTTGACCAGTGGCCAACATCCATTACCACAAATCTGTTACTGCCACTCCTCCTAACATAATATGATACTTTACAGACATGTTGATTTAAAAAAGTTGGTCCTAAATTAAACGTTGTCCATCAGACATCCAATATGGCTATCTTAAAATTCTTACCACTATTCCATTCCTTCTGATAAGATGGTCATAATGGCACTGGATTTTCACTAAATAGACTGAAATGGTGCCAGTCTGGCACTGATATGTCCATTATGGTGGCCATCTTGAAAGTCGTATTATCACCACTCCTTTTGAATTGATGGTTTGATTAGTATGGGGTTTTCACTAAATGACTTTGTGTGATGTCCAGTTCGTCCTAAATAAAAAAATTCCTGGTGGCAGTCTTGAAAGTGTTGCTGTAGCTACTTTTCTGAAAAGATATTTATATTTACACAGGGCTTTTACTAAAAGTAGTCTTATTATAGAATATTGTTATAGAGACTTCTCCTGAATTGATGTTGTTAGGGACATGGAGTTTTCACTGACATGGAGTTTTCACTGACATGGAGTATTCACTGACATGGAGTTTTCACTGACATGGAGTATATTTTAATTTAATGTCAACAGTCTTGTCTTGTTTTAGCTTTTCTGGCTTGTATGTTGACAACACGGATTTTTCTGATGCAACCAAGTTTGTGTATATATCTTTAGAATACTTTGAATGATACCACTTCAATAGCTTTGTATAATTTTGTTTTAAACAGTACTTCTACTTGTTCATTTAACAAAACTTAACTTGGTTATATCTTAACATTGTCTGAAACAGTTTCAGTGATCTACTATCTATGATGTCAGGTTTTCAGGACATGATAAAGAATTTGTACTGACAGCTATGTTATGAACATTTAGACATGAGTATATAATTTTGTTACCCTTTGTCATTTACAGTAACAGCAGCAATTGCTTTCATACTCAGTAGTTGCCAAGAAGAAAGGGTCTTATCCTGCAATTCTGTGAATTCTTTTGGCCAGTAGAGCATCAATCCCTTCTAGGGAAATTTGTTTCTTAACAACTTTAAATGGTCTTTGAACTATTCACATGAAACAAGAATTAAATCCTTCTTTCATCATGCTTGACTGGTTATTGATCAATATAATTGATTTTTTAGGAGACTCATTGTGTATTTAAACTTGAGTAATGAAGGACTTAATGAAAAGCCCTAATAATGGATGTTTAACTGTCCTCCAGCAATGGAGGACTTAATGAATACCCTTATAACAGATATTTAACTATCCTTGAATCTTTAGATTTGCTTGTGAATTAGAGGCAGGTGCCTCAAATCAGCTCCTGAATGTAGTACACATAGTTAAGAAAACTTGCATTTAAAGCAAACACTTTTGTATCTCAGAACATTCCATCCATCTTATATTCTATTTATCTGTGAAAATATGTTTTAATGTCAATAAATAAATGGTACTTTTAATGTTTTGTTCTGTTTTCTAATATTTTGTCACTGGTTTGTTATATTTTAAAAGTGCATTCCCTGGATTTTAAAATAAGACCCAAATAAGTATAACATTTCACATATGCAACAGCATGACCATTACAAACTACAGAGGAAGTAGATGGTAATTTGAAAAAAATTCATTGAAAAACCAAGCATACCAATCTTTGTTTATTAGGTATAATGGTATTCTCAGATGTGTAATATTCACATATCTTTCATAATTTCCATAAACCTGTGATAGAAGGACTTATCTATGACATGTCATCAGCAAAACTAATACTTATGATATAAAGCATTTGGTTTCAAATGTAGCAACTCATGATATTGACCTAATATGATTTAAATTGTTTATGATATATCAAACCAAAAATGCAAAAGAATGCCTCCCCAACTCACTCCATCTATCCTTCTTTTTATCTTCTTTTTTTTTCTTTCTTGGTGGTCTGACCTGTAATTTCTTCTTGTCCATATAACCCTTTGGGTTTGGAGTGAGAGGACCTCAAAGGTATGTAATAAATAAGTCATTTTGGATAATTAATGTATATATATATATATATATATATATATATATATATATATATATATATATATATATATGTGTGTGTGTGCGTGTCCTAATGTCCTATCCACCTCTCCAATATTTCTAAACTACAATTTTAGTTACATGGTTTTCTGATATGTCTTTTCAATCTACTTTCATTTATTTCACCTCTCCCATCCATCCTCTATTTTATTTCTCCTAATCCATCTTGTTGTTGGCTTGACTTCGCTTGCAAAGGTTTAGGAAGGAGGATGTCCACGTCTGTTGCAGGCGCGCTGGTGGCTGATGAGCCCATTACGTGTTAGGCACATCCATCCACAGAGGTTGCAGGGAAAGGTCTGGGTTGTGGTGGGTGCTGCTGATGGTTCCCGGTTCTTTCTTCGCCATCTTTTTTCCTCCAAGCTGGCCCATTTAGTTTGTTCAAAAGTGGTAGTGGCCCGGTGAACTGTACAATCCATCTATGTACAGTATATACTATATCACATACGAACACCCACTTTCCAATCATACAGAGTATGATTGGCTAACCCTTACTAGAGGAAGGAAAGGCCCTACAGACCACTATATGATGCTGACCCAGCATTTAAAAAGAATATGACCCATTTACCCAGATTTGTCATTGATATCCTCCCACACTGTGTCTTTTCAACTGTCCCTGATTTTGATACATTTTCCAAATTTTTCCTCCTCGTTTGTTGCTAATTTAAAACTTGATAATGGTTACTGTTGATTCTATTATTTCCATTCTTCCTGCCTATTTAACCTTTCACATCTTTATCATTTCCTCACACTAAAACCCTTTTGGTCACAGTGGAACTTGCGAGGGATTTACCATCGATGTTGCCTGCTATTGATCATATTATGTCGTTTCTATACATGTTTGTACATAATAGACATAGGTGTAAACCTCCCCCAATACTGTTTAAGCTTTACATGAGACTTGGATCAGTATAGGTCCTACGAGTACCTTGGGAATTTTGATCCCATCCCTGAATGTGGCTTGGGGGCTGGTAGTGTTGAATCTTCATAAGCAGCAGAGAGGGTGAACAGACCACTTGTCTAGAATGGTCCGTTCACGAAAATAAAAGTTCCTACAAAGGCTGAAAATACAAGGTCAATAACGCTAAACCAAAGTCTCTAACCGACCGAGATTCCTACAAAGGCTGAAAACAGAAGGTCAATAACGCTAAACCGAAGTCTCTAACGGACCGAGATCTCTCTAATTGGGTTAGCTCATTTTGTTACTTTATTTTTGATGCTTGTGTTTTCATTTTTTTATGCGTGTTCGTTTACGTACCCAGACACTTACTATTGGTCGTCACCCTCTCTGCTGCTTTAATTAAATCATTATTATATCAATAATGGAATCTCACACAGCTAAACTAGCTTGACAGCTACTGAATGCAATTAAAAGATATCTACCCGTCCGGGATTCTGTCAAGAAACAACTACAATCACATCAGGAATCTCAGGTGGAATTTACAGACAATACAGAACAGTTATTTAAACCAATTGTCGAACCAACCCAAAAAATTGTTACAACAACTGAGGCAGCAAAAGAGGGCTCTTGAGACATTGCCTGGCCGTCTTCAAGCAATTCAGCCACAACCTGAAGATCGGCTACAACCTGAATATCAATCACAACCTGAAGTTCAACCACAACCAAAACTACCAAGAGTCAGAACTAAAATTACAGATAAATTTACGCCAGAAGGTATTGACGCTATCCATGAGCCAGATCAAGTACTTGAAATTGCCGCGTTTGGATATCGTTATAGAGATATGTATGTAAAACCAGAATATGTTAAAACTCGAAAATCTGCCAATTGGGTCAAGGATGTATATCGTGTCCTTGCTGATATTCAGCAGTTCAGATCTGAGGATATTGATCAGTTTAACATTTTTAACTGGACAGTAAATGAGTATATTCAACAAAGAAAACAAAAACTAAAACAAAGAGAAGAAGAAACGACTCGGAAACTTGAGAAAATAAAAGCAGAAAGAAAATCAATGTTAGATCCAGACTCCAGTGCCACTGGAAGTGGTCTTGCTACTGATAAAATCTATGAAGTAGATAAACTACAAGAACCAGTAAAACAAAAACGTATAAAAGAAGTAGCAGAAAAAACAAGGACGTTTTAAGAAGAAAACGAATGAGCATCTACCAAACGAAAAACTGGAAGTGGTTTGTCCAACGGTGGCCTTGATAAATTCTGTCCCGACGTGGACAGGCTAGAAATCATCATTGGAGGAAAACGAGCTGGTAATAATTCCCCAGAAATTATAAATGAAGCAGCTGCTATTTGTCAGAGATTATTTACAGGTGGTATCATGAATATTAATGTTTATCGGTCCCTCATCGATGAAATCGTTGATGATTATTACCGCAGTGATTGATTGAGGGTATGCAATTAGATGCAGTGAATAAAAATAAGATGATCATACATAATGCTCAACATGGACCTGTAGTGGTCAGGGTGATAAATTCGCGATTACCAACCAATAAAGCGATCTACGGTGATGGACTCGGTGATGTTGTTCAGGGTATATTCAGAAGGATAGCCCCAAAAGCAATACTGGTTGTAAAGCAACTGGGAATGAAAGTTATTGACATTGTGAATAAGGTTTTGGTGCTGTTGGTGATGTTGCTAGCAAAGCATTCTCAGCAATCAAGGCTAGACTAGCACGATTGATACGATGAAAACCGCAATCAGTAAAATTGCACAGCACTGAATTGATGCCTGCAAATGTTAGTAAAATAATAAATCAAGCTGCAAATCAAAAACTAGCAGAGTTGGCTGGTGTACCACTATCAGATAAAGAAAAAAATATAACTGCAAGTTTAATAGCAGGAAGTGGTCTTTGTGTTAGACGATAACAAATATAATAAAATGTTCAAACGTGTATCTCTGATCCTGCATTCAACATGGACGCGCCAGTACTCAAGGATGAGTCTGTGCGTGATTATCAGTATTATTCTTATGACGCACGTGTACCTAACACACAAGGAAGAATCGAATTACAAGTTCAGGATACAAGTAGATATTTCTTGCCCGCTGAGACATTCATTGAGATCGAAGGTAGACTTTTAAAAGCAGATGATAAAACATATGGAATTGGTGATTGAGTTGGTTTTGTTAATAATGGCGTCATGGCGTTACTTAACAGTGCCACATACATCATTGACGGAAAGAATATTGAATCATACCTGGAAAACGTCTACGTTGCAATGACGATACTTGGCCTTGCAAGATACAGCGATGATTACTCGAGATCAGCTGGTCCATCAATGATGTTTGCAAAGGATACAACTGATCATCCAGAAAGCAGAAACGTAACACTAAATGCAGCTGGAACTGAAGTTGCATCAATGAATGTAAACTTCAACTTGGGATTCGCATCACGTCGAACAATGTTCAACGGCGATAAAGAATTTTCATGTGTGATTCCACTGTCGCATATCTTTGGATTCTGCAGAAATGTTAGAAAAGTTATATTTGGCGCTAAACACACAGTGGTACTTGTTAGAAAAACCACCGACAATGATGCAATATGCCGTTAATGCAGGTAAAGTAATACTAACAAAACTTTCGCTGTGGATGCCAGTAACGACTCCATCACTTGCCGAAGAACAACGGTTACAATCTTTCATGGATCAAGGTGATAAATCAACATTGTCATGGTTGACGATGACCACAGACAGTATTCAAAGTAATGCTGCTGGTTTATTCACATGGCATATAGCATCACAGCAGGGGGGTGTCAGCACCATGACATATATTCATCGCGTTTCAGGAAAATGCCAGAGTACATTCGCAGGAACGAAATCCAATGGTGTTTGATAAGCTTGAAGTTAGTGAGTTTCTTGGAGGATAAATGGACATCAAGAACCTTCTGAAGAAGTGTTGCTGAATTTTGAGAATAATCATGTTGCATGTGCTTATCATCGGTTGATGACATTTATGGGGCGTGATTAGAATGCTGATTCTGGTTTGTAGATATCTCAGCGGGATTTTACAATGCTGTATCCAATCTATTATTTCTCACTGGAACACTTGGATTTGTTCAGACAATCTGTCGTTGATATACACTTTCGAGCTCATGTAGCTCGACTGCCCGCTGGTGGTTATAGAGCAATCGCTGTTATACTCTCAGACAAAGCTATGCTACTTGAAGGTGTTGGTGGACGAATGAGAGTCATTGATGCCCAAGTCAAAAACATGTAATTAAATCGCTCATGATATTATAATGTTATATCATCATGTTAGTGTCAGTCTAACTCCTGGTCAGATTAAAAAAAACTACAATCAGTATCAAAAGAGAACTGTGGAATAAAAATATCACTAAAAAAAGAACAAATCACAAGTGGTTCAAATAAACTATCACTGGCAGAATATCAGCTCAAGCACTTCAGTGAAGCCAAACGATCAAAGACCGACATACGACTTAATCTTTCTGTGGGTGCTATTAAAGACATCGCTAAGACGTGTGGCATATTTCCACTTCCTGCATCTATACCAGCGTTGATAGCCGCTGCAGCCCCAGCTGTTGCAAAAGCAGCTGCACTTGGTGCTGTTGGAACTGCTGCTGGGATGGCATTAAAGAAAGCAACAGGTCACGGAATAAAAACTTCCAAAACAAAGGGAAAGGGTCTAAGACTGCCAGGAACATTCGTGGTACGGAAAGGGTTTAAAACTTCCCGGGACACATCGTTGATTCTTCCAGTTTTGATTTACTTGATGCTGCTAAAAAACTAAACATCAAAAACTTCAGAGGTGTTTTTATGCGTGATCAATTACCGCACAAACCAAACAATGTTGAAACTGGTATCATTAATCTCGATGGAAGTTCTGGTCCAGGTACTCATTGGGTTGCATACGTGTTTGATCCACGTGGAATTGTTTATTTCAATTCGTATGGGCTGGCACCACCAAAAGAATTTTTAAAATATGTGAGCAACATGCAAAGTATTCCAATCTGGTATTCAACATTACCAACACAGATGATAACAGATCCGCCAATATGTGGCCGTGAAGTACTCGCTGTACTCGACGCTGTATCATCATCAACAACACCATCTCTTAAAGTCGTGCACGAGTATACATCATCGTCCAACGTTTTAAACAGTCATTAGTAAATATAATTGTAGATATTTACGGAATATCGTCTCTCCTTAGTAAAACTCGGCAAAGGTGACTTATCTAAATATGCAACCCTTCACGATGTGAAGGAAGAACTCGCTGATCTCTTGAGTCTCGCAAATGTGGACCAAAATGAAGTTGTTGTTTTTTCAGGATTAGCAAGGATGGCTAAAGACGAGTAACATCCCGCTGACAGATATTCTTCTGCGAGTTTCAGGCGCGACAGAAGATAACTTAGCCATATTCTCTAAAAACGGTAAAAGTACAAATTCAGATGAATCAATCTTAATACTCATGGGAGAAATTGCTGGATATATCAGAAGAATTGGGGATATTATGTATGGCTATCTCTACATGAGTAAAAATGCAGTTATCAATGTGAGAGAACCAAAATCAGATGATGATGTGGCAACAAACAGATACGTAGACAGCAACAACGCCACTATCAGAACTGAGAGTGATGATCGTTTACTAACCGCCGGTGATACAATGACTGGTTCTCTCAACACGGATAATAATAAAAATACTGGTCTTGGAGAACCAGAATCAAACGATGACGCTGCAACGAAGAAATACATCGATAATAGCATCATCCCAATGATGACATCATTAATGACAATCAATGATGGAATGACAACATTCAGATCTGATTATACTAATCACGTACAAACGTTTCTAAATTTTCGTAGAAACGTAAACAGAGCTATTAATGAATTTTTTGGAAGTGCAGCGGTTATTGATATTAAACTCGTTGACATAAAAAAGATTACTGACAGTGTAGTACATACAGTAGCATATGGAACAGCATTATGGACACCACTCAATAAATCCATCAAACATCGCGCTGAGGTTACCGGCGTATACAGGTTCTCAGTAATCGGCACTACAACATTTACAATATCTACCACAATTTCACGGCGTTATCCACTTACTGGATCTTCTGGATCTATGTTAGTAGTGCTAGAGCAAAACGATGAGGAAACATTTGTGGTGGAACCTGAAGAAAAAACTTAGGTTTGTTGTATTATTGGTGTTTTGAATTAGTCGCTAAACTACCACCTACTTAATATACAATGAATCAAACCCAATCGACGTTCAACATTACAGATACAGTCAAGTATGTGAGTGGCAAACCAAACTGAAAAATATCGTTGACGATTATACAGTAAATGTAAAAAAGAATATCGCAGACATGTAGTTGTCATTGACGTAGTTGGGTATTCAGCGTCCGCTATCATCGCTGGAACCGGCGTATTGTTATCATCAATAACAATGGCATCGCCGGCAGTTGTGACAATCTGTGTTTCATCCGCAACAGCAATCGCTGATATTTTCAATATTATTGCAAAGAAGATAGCTACATGCACAAACGCAAAATTACATGAGTACACAATAAAACTGCACGCGGCGATGTTAGCATACTCCAAACTATCATTGTTGATTTCATTGTATCTCAGTGATGGTAAAATATCCGATGAGGAGTTCACAACGATAATAAAAACTTGCAATGAAGTATTTGACGAAAAAAAAAAAAGATCCAATGGAATACCTGGATCTAGAATTAATGAAGTGAGATCAGATAGAAAGAGGAGTGGGAATTAGAATAAAGATTTCGAATGATAATGTAAACGTCGCAAGAACTACTACAACAGATCGTCACTAATACAGCACCGCCGAAAACCACGATAATATCAGCAAGCTCAACCAATCCTGAGTTCAGCGTTAGCTTTCCAACTGCGATTCCAGCCAAAGAAATAGCGCTAGCACAATTACTACTTTATAATTGTTGGCCAAATATTAGATCAAAATCATTCGGTGGATTACAAGTAAATAATTCATTAGTATTTGCAAATAAAAATAAACCCAACGGAACTCCCGATTGGCAAGTTGTAAGTATACCTACGGGTAGTTACCAAATCGAATAGATCAACGATGAATTCCAGCGCAGAATCAAATCTATCACAGGAAAAGAATCCAAAATAGCCATTACTGTGCATGAACCAACTTTGTCAGCCACGATTGAGATAAATTCACTCGATTATGCTGTTGACATATATCAATCATCGATCATATCTGTGTTAGGATGGCCAGAAGCTCCACCGGTTTATCAAAAATATCCAGAACCGACCAAAGATAATTTTTTTTTTTTTTTTTTTTTTTTTACAACAAAACGAATATTTATAAAGCTTCCAGAATATCGGAAAAGTCGCTCATGGTATCATCTTGATAGAGCTTATTTCATTAGTGATAATGAAAAGATTCCTGATTTAGGAATTTATTTATTTAATCTTAAGAATACAAAAAATCATCTATGTAGTGTTTATTAAATCATACGCCGACATAATCGAGCCTGAATTCGTTCGGACACTCACCAACATAAAAAAGAATTGTTTCTGACTTAGCACAACACTACACGGATGACGTAAAACAACAGATTATTGAATCAATTCAACATCTAAGACAGGTCCATTTCGACCTAATATATGTTAACAAAATTTTTCTTAATAATATAAAATCTGATGGTGGTATACGAGATCTGTATTTGAAACATAATGGAAGAGCAGTTTATTTAGATGGAACACTTACTTTTACCTGATGGAGACAGGACAGGCAATCTGCGACATCATTGATAATTATTTTCCAAGAATTGTGGAGACATGGAGAAAAGTATCCTCACCGCCAGGTATACTCAAACACAACAATGATCCATACGGTGGAGGTCGTCATATTTCACTAGGTATTGTAAATATAACATCAACGATCGCAGTCAACCTTGTATGTGACGTCATTTATGGCAGGTGTCAAGTAGATCTTGAAAAATCCAATCAGGCCAAGCAAGGATATATTTTATATACATTTACTTCGCAAGTCCCACCAGGATATTTAATTGTATCAGAACCATTTAATCCTGTTTATCTGAGATGTCATAATCCGCTATTATCAAAAATACATTTCAAACTTACTGACCAAACCGGACACTTGTTGGATTTGCGAGGATAATCATTGATTATTGTTACGACCCTGTAGTTAAATTACATGTGTGTTAAAATTTGAATTCTTTCTAAATCTTTTTATTTCATTTTTATTTCACTTTTATATCATTAAATGTAATTATTATTATGATGATGATTATGTTCGCAGGGTCTGATATTTTGTTAGAAACATCGTGTTTATTTAAAACGTAAATGTGACTCGCGTAAGCACGATTTTTGCATGACGGTTTTTGTCGATTCAAGTAGACAGTCGGAAATAGCTATGTAAATGATTGGTTGTGACCACGGTCATTACTAATAATACTTGTTGACATTCTATACTACGTTGGCGATATTTCGAAGTCTCCACGATTTCTTCATGCGTGAAATGACGTATGAGTTTGCTTTAAAATACTCAGGTACCTGCAAACTAGTCTAGAGTCATATTTTAACATCTTAGAGAGTCACATCATAACATCTTATAGAGTTTCTAAATACCTTAAGAAGAAGGTATTCTTTTGTGCTGGAAAGAGTTGTTCGTTCGTACATATGTAGAACAACATGTGTTTTGTTATCGATGATAGCTGTACTTCGTCTACCTGTTAAATAATAATTATTCCTGGAGAACCACACGACTGGCTTTGGACAAAAACATTTGCTGAAATTAATTCTAAATTGGAACTGAACAATACAATTTGTGATTCACAATGAAAATTCTGGACACTTATGTAAAACCTTCGTCTGACGTCGTCATCCGCCATCTTGGAACGGAATTGAGATTCAGAACTGTTTATTCACAGGACTTATGTGTTTTTCACAATTGTAGGACAAATTTTTGGATCTTCTACGTAAATCGTAAGTCTTGTTTCATATTTTTACCTTTTCACCGTGTTTTCTAAGGAAATAAATTATTTTTGTTAAAATTTACAAAGCTTGTTGTAGTCACTCTTTTCTTTATGTTACTTTAAACGAGCCGATACGTAAGAATATAAATCTGTATGTAAGATCATAGAACACCAGGATCAGTATTTTGTAAAACAAAAATCTGTCAAATAGTTATTTATGTGGTATTATATGTGATACAACGAAGAGGTACTAGAAAGTGCCGTCGACACTATCCATGTTTGACAAGAAAACGAAAGGCAGAAAAATGAATGCAGGAGCAGTTAAATGAACTGCAACGAGAACATATTATGATTGTGTGGGATAGAGATCAGATTTTGAATTATGCACACTCTTGCATTAAATTTGATAAACTTAAAAAAAATTAGAATAAATATTATAATCTGATTCAGAATAAATATTATGATCAGAATATATCGGATTTTGAATAAATATTATAATCTGAATCTGAATAAATATTATAATCTGATTCAGAATAAATATTATAATCTGATTCTGAATAAGTATTATAATCTGAATCTAAATAAATATTATAATCTGATTCAGAATAAATATTATCAGAACAAAAATAAATAAATATCTTTTTTACTATAGTCAGAAATGAATTATTCCCCTTGATAGAGTCACTTTCACTTTGTTTAGCTGTTACAATCACTTTCACAACTTTTACTACTTTCACTTTGTTTAGTTGTTACCACAATCACGGTGACGGTGTTTCCACAATCACTAGTGACTTTCACTTTCACTTTTACAATCAGACATAATCATTCTCAACAATCTTACACGAGTATTCACAATCTTTTTTATTTCGTATTCACGAGATAATTCTGATCAAATTTTCTCAATCGCTTGTGTGAGTGAAACAGATTCTTTAACTTGTGTGTCATTGACAGTTTGCCAAGGATTGTAACATAGATTGCTGAATAGACTTTATGAATCTGTAATCAGTTGGTAGTGTATATCTGTTTTCAAATCTTCGTTGTTGTAATGATTCAAAATCACAAATAGTTTTTTCAGGATTAAGTTGATCAGAAATTGAAGTTGTCATTTTGAATTGCGGAAATAATAGTATTAATATTTTCGTAATTCATTATATAATATTTATTTAAAATAAAAATATTTCAGAATAATAATAATTATAATAAAAATAAAAATATTTCTGAATAATAATAATAATAATAATAATAATAATAATAATAATCTGAATATAAAAATAAAATAGTAATAATAAAAATATTTCTGAATCAGAATAAAAATAAAAAACAAAAAATAAACAGTAGCGATGATGAGCGGTTACCATTCCATGGGGTCCCTTCATTGCCAGTAAAAGCCTTTACCATGAGCTCCTATTTTAGGTTCCTTTAGGGGCCTTTCTTATGGCAGTTATGGGGCACCCTAGGTTTTTTTAATTATGGCCCTTTCTTATGGCCCATGGGAACCCCATGAGGCTTTTCTCTTTCTGGCGAAATTATTTCTGAATGTCCTTGTGTGGGGTATACCCTTCAGTGAGGTTAAGAGCTCACATCACCGCTACTGTTTATTTTTGATTGCTCCAGTTTTGAATTTCATGCACACACCCCCAAATCGAACCAAGGGGAGAGTGTAAAACAGCACCCACCACGTTGTTCAACGTGGGGAGGAGGTGTGCATGAATTCTAAATGGGCTGGAGCCCCAACATATTATTAGAAAAACTGCGATAATCGCCCTCCATCGACAATGTGTCAGTCACGAGAATAGAACTCTAGACCTAGAGTATGAGAATTCACCACCCTAACACTGCGCCGCGGACTCATCCTTACAAATATACGTTTCATAAATTATTATGAAGTTATCTATGCTGATCATTATACTGAATAAAACACAATTATTATAAACTGCAGTGTGGATTTATTTCAATTTCTAAAATAAATCTCACATATTTTTCTGCCGGATGTCGTTGGGAATTAAAGTACATGCAGCGCCAATTTACTGTAAACAATAAAATCGCTAGCTAAACACAGATGAACAAACTATTGAGTGCACATACAAGCATCCTACCTGGGAGATCTAAAAATAACTTACCTGGATTGCACGCAAGAGGAATGTACATCAAACTTGTGAACGATATACTTCTTGTTTTTCTGAATTTATCAGGAGAAAGTCAAAAGGTGTTAATATCCTACGAATTTGCACTGACAGCTAATTGCTTACAGACAGTTAAGTTACTGAATATGACACCAAAAAAAATAATCGCGGTAGTCATGTAATATTACGCAGTAACAAGCGGGACAACTGCTTAAGTACTCTAGCGGGGAAAACGTTACTTGACTGAGTTATCTCTCTTCACAATTCTTGAGGTGTGTAATATGTAAATATTATTCGCTGATCATATTTCTTTGAAAATGCCGATTTGGTTATTTTATCTGCGACATATTTTACTGAAATCGGGTGAATATCAAAATATTTGCCAGCTGCATTCATTAATTGAAATATCATTTCTTCACCAGTCTCCACGTTCATAGACTTAACCCTCCTTGCAACCATTTTTTGCATTCCAGTTTCACCAAGTTTGCAATTCTGACTTTGTGTAACAACTCGCAAATTATTTAAAGAGTTATCCTTTGGATCTGAATTAATATGATCCATCAACTGATTTTTTTCGATTATTCCATGAAAACATTCGTAGACAAATCTATGTGAGTAAAATCTTTTTTTTTTCAGCATTAAATCTGAGATAATCGGTATTTTCAACAGTACCGACTGTTTTTTTTAACCGACAGTGCCTAATTACACCACAACGAGATGTCTCATAATTCTTGATGACGGGATGTATTACAAATTCATTTTCTTCCATTTATATAATAATATTATTTGTCTAAATTATTGTCTGAAAGTCATCTTCTGATAGTCTTCAGCGTTTCTTATGGGAGATTCATTACAGACGTTTCAGCTGTCTGTACTTTTTACCACCGCATTGCACACACAATCGAGTTTATCCTCTAACCCCAACACCACACTGTAAACATGGTTTTGGTCCTGGACTCTCTCTTCGTACGCTTTGCATATGATATCCAATAGAATTGATTTACGCAAGTTTTGTTGCAAGGAACTGAAGAACCTATCATTAACCATTTGCATTTATTGTTTGCTTGAATCATTATATATATATATATATATATATATATATATATATATATATATATATATATATATATATATATATATATATATATATAATTATACTTCAATTTAAATATATATTTGCCTTAATTATAATATGGAAGAGTTTGAGAGATTATCTGCAATCAAGCCTTCTAAAGCCATATTCAATCTTCACAAATTAATAATAACTTACAGTATGGTTAATGAAATTCTAAATAGTCCCAGAAGTTCTATGACATGTCCAAAGGATAGCATATTCCAAATGAGTCCCAGTGATAATAACAAACGAAGTTGACACTATTGTGCAGATGTCCCAGTATTGATGTATCGTTATAATCCAAGTATAACTATAATTCAAAATGTCTATAAATGAATTCACAGTAATTCAATACAGCTCTAAATCCCCAAAATCTGAGCACTTTTAATTCCAATGAATAACTGAAATAAATATAGCCACAATAATGATTACAACTATTTGCCTCTTCTAAGACTGATGTTAATACAATGAATACATTATTTTCAGTCAGTTATCCCAAATATGAAAAACTAAGTTGCAGTTTCAGAAGGTTGAATAATCAATTCAAAATACCTAGTCAACCAAGTTCAAGCACTTTCGCAGTTAGCCAATCAGGAATTGTGTTACCTGTCCTTTCAAGAAAACACACAACCTGAACTCAAATAACATAAACATGTTTATATCAATAAAAGAACTATTTTTAAACTCTGCTCTGTGTTAAAGAATCGCCTCATCCAAAAGTACATACCCACAATATACAAAATTACCTTTTCACTATGTTATTTATTTAATGGCCCTTTCAATCCATAATTATGAAAATTAACAGACATAATATAAACATAACACTACCCTCATAAAGATAAAAGAAGATTCATGCAATAAAGCTTCCTTTTATATGTCAGTCAAAAATACATATAATTTAATTTGCACAGGAATACATCTTATGAAAGATAAAACATATATACAAACTAAAGCAACATAGTACTTTTATATATGTGAAAGTGCCTCTGCAATCAACTTTTTATTTTCCTTTGATGTATGTGATGTCGATGTTTTATTTCTGCAACATCAATCCCTATTTTAACAATCTCCGATTTTTATTTTTCGTTCTGTTAATGAAAGTAACGGTATTGTGATCATTGAATAAAACAATCGGAGAACACTTCAAAGTTTTGCAACGCCAAACTTAACGCCAAACATTCCTTCTCGATTGTCTAATAACTTCTCTCGTGCTTCTTAATTTCTTAGAAAAATAACACGCAGCTTGATCCACGCTATTGTATTCTTCCTGTATCGATTCTCCACCAGCCCCACCTCACTCGCATCAACAGACATTTTAATGATTGGTCGAAATCTGGAGTTGAAATAACTGGTGAACTTTTAAGTATGCCTTTAATTTATCAAAGACTCCTAAAATTTGTCAGACCAATGAAACTCGGTTTTCTTACTTAACAAATTTGTCAGGGTTTCCGCATTTATGGAAAAATTGGAGTAAATTTTCAGATAATATCCAGCCATTCTCAAAAATCGCATCTTTTGCTTCGTACTGGTTGTCACTGGGGAATCAGATACGGTCTTGACCTTAACTTATATAGGTTTAACTTGACCGTGTCCCATAACATGTCCTAGAAATGTAACACTTACTTTTACCTAAATTGATTGTCAAATTTGCATCACTGAGTCGATCAAAGAACTTCCGGATGGCTTCCAAGTGATCTCTCCAGGTGGTGTCGCTGTAGATTATGACGTCATCGATGCAAGCGTCACAATTATCTAGTCCAGATGTTATCATGTTCATTAAACGTTGGAAAGGCGAAAGCGAACCTGTCATCCCAAACGGCATCACATTATATTGACAAAGTCCATCTGAAGTTACCAATGGTGAAAATTCCTTTGCTCTTTACGTAGTAGGATTTTAAGAATCTCTTCAAAAGGTCAATCCTGATGACATTTTGCATTTCAACTTTTGTCGATGCAACTATCGATTTTAGTTCTGGAATCAATCTGTTTTGTTGGTAATGTTCACTTTTCTATAATCAGTACACATACGAAAAGTCTGATATGGTTTCGGCACCAGAATACATGGTGAGCTCCAGTTACTTTTACTTGGTTCAATGAAATAATTCTCCAGCAAATATTAAATTTCCTTTTTTCAAATATTCCAGTTTGAAAGGATTCATCTTGTAAGGATGTTGTTTCACAGAAGCAGAACCGTCAATTTCAACATCATTGTAGATTTTATTTGGTCGTGTTTGGAACATCTAGAAACAAGTACTCATATTCACTTAATAGTTATTTTAGTTCACTCTTTTCTAGTGGCAGATGCGAAAGTTTCTGGTCCAGATTATCCAGTATTGCCGAATTCTATAGATTGGTTACACAAAAGTCACTACAGTCCGATTTCACGTAATCGTTTAAATCCTCACTGTGTGGGACAGCTACAAATAAATTGACTGACTGATTTACAGGGATATCTCTATATACTCCTTTAACATATCACTAACATCTCTCCAAGTTGTTTCTGTTTTGCCCCCAGGAGTGTTAATGTAATTTAAGCCACTTTGTTTTCAAGTGCATAAGGACCATAATACGTTTCTGAAGTGCATTTTGAGGTATGAACAAGTGAGCCAGAATTTTTTCACCAGGGTGAAAACCCCTTTCCTTTGCATTTCTGTCATATCTTAATTTCTTTCTTGACTGAGTAGGTTCAGGATTAGTTCCTGCTACTTCACAAGCCTCCGACGATTTGTACTTGGAATCAGAGACATAGTCGAGAAGATTAATTTCTGAATTTTTGGTTGAAAGAAGTTGCTCTTTTCATAACTTCAGTGGACAGTATGTCCCAAAACTTGTTCAAAGGAAAAAACCTAAAGACTCTTGAACTGATTCCCAATAACAAAAATGAACACCTTTGTCCCAGTCCTTTCCTGTATCAAAACAATAAGACCGAATCATTGTCTTCAAAGTTTGATGAAATCTTTCCAAGGCCCTTTGATTCAAAGGGTGATAGGCGTAAGATTTCAGCTGTTGGATGATTAGTTCATGCATAACTTGCTGGAAATTTCAGGACATAAAATTTTACCCCTGATCAGATTGGTCAGATCTGGGAAAGCTAAAATGTGTTTAAAAGCTTTACCAAAGATTTTACTAATTTACCTCCCCTTAGCTAAGGTTTTCCATATATAGCGTACGCCAACCGGAAATGACGTACATTTATCCACATAAGAGGTAGTATATACTTCATGTTGTCGAAAAATAAAACACTATAAACTATGGCTAGGAAACATTTAGACGAAACTATTAAAAACGAATTTACTGTTCAGCATTATATGTATATGAGCATATGTCAAAAAAGTACCACTCTTCCTTCTGTGAGAAATTCATATATGAAGCATCGAAAATAGTGCTAAAAAAAATAGAATTCCCATATTACCTTCCAATAGACTTACTAGTATGTTGCCCAGTTTATTGAGCACTATATCAAAACCGAGGTCAGTGATTATTTAAATGAAACTGGATAAATTTACCACTGCAGCCTTTGGCAGTAAAATGTATTAAATTTCACTTAAATTTTTATTTATTAAATTTGAATCTGAAATTCTGAGAGGACTTGATGTAAAGCGTATCAAAGCATTGATTTTTGCAGAAAAACTGCACCAGACACTGGGATTTTTAAAGTAAGCTGATTTAATGTAATAACTCTCCACTGTGCTTGTGTGTATGTGTGTGTAAATCTCTCTCTCTCTCTCTCTCTCTCTCTCTCTCTCTCTCTCTCTCTCTCTCTCTCTCTCAGGCCCGGCCCTAGGATGTGCGGGGCCCTAAGCAGCATGCGCGGCCCAGGGCAGCAAGCGATGAGCGCGGGGCCCCAAACAAAAAACATTGCATTGCAGAGAAGCGCGGGGCCCAAGGCGGTTGCCTAGTTCGCCTTGCCCTAAGGCAGGGTTCTCTCTCTCTCTCTCTCTCTCTCTCTCTCTCTCTCTCTCTCTCTCTCTCTCTATATATATATATATATATATATATATATATATATATATATATATAAATATATATAAATGACTGAGTATACAGACTTGTACACTTATAATGATCAACGTCCAAGAGTAATACCTCGTATTTCCTTTTTTAAAACCGTTTTGAGTTCATATTGATTTATAATAATGATAAGAAAAGAGTTAAAGAGTTTGATGGAGTCTACACTCATAACGGTCTAAAAGTATTCCGATTGTTTTAAACGTTACTATTTTACAGTAACATTATTGTACCATAATCTTTATTTGATATATTTTACAGTAACATTGCCGTACTGTAATCTTTATATCTCTCTTCTACCGGATTTAGGAGGTCCAAAGTTCTCAGATGCCGGAAGGGATTTTTTCTTATATTCGACAGTCTCTGGGTAAATTGCAGGCACTGCTGTCTTTAACAAGTTCAATTTCATTTGTACAACAATGAATTTCATCGCGGAAGGAGGATGTAGAAAGCAACTGTTCTCAAAATGCCATATGCACAAGCGGGATGTTGCTGTTGGCATAAATGGTACAACTTTCCCATCCATTACCCTATTTGATCCCACAACTTCAATCCATTTTTTCCGGTAAACAGCGTCTTTGGGATAAAGAATGAACCCTTTTGTCCCATCATTACTCTTTTGGTTACATCCATAGGATGCACAGTGCACCATATTTGCTGTACAAAAACACGATCGTTAAGATATATCACAAAGACATTGAAACAGGTAAATTAAACACAGAAATGGCTAGGTTGAATAGAAGGGATGTATGTATGTCATATCCGTTTTTGGTACTAGGAAACTGCCGATAGTTTATGGAGATTGCCGAATATTTTTTTTCATTTAAATATCTGATTTTTAAGTCTAATTAAACATTTTCATGGTGTACATACATAATAAACGTGTTTCTCTTATGACTTTAATCACAGTTTTGTACAATATGTGTGGCCAGTGACCTTTAAGTAATGGAACGACACAATCTACCATTAGTCGACTAAATGGTTCGTCATATGCAGAAAGAGGTTGCATATGAGACTTAGGTATCTTCTGATTCGGTTTTATCACCATTTGACTAGTGTGGCAAGATCTACTGTATTTATAAACATCACTTTTAATTTTCGGCCATTAAAATTGATGTTCTTGTCGATATGACTTAGACCCAACAATATGATAGCTCACTGACCACTTGTCACATGCGGGTGCCTCAGGTGGTCTGCATTTTCTCATGAGGACCCCATTTTTCACAAAATAACAAGCTGGCACTTGTGTGACTTCGGTTTCACTAATTTCAAATTTTCTAATAGTCTTCTGATACGAAAGGAATATCTCAGTATCTTGTTTATGTGAGACACCAAGTGACTGTATTTTATCACCTTGATTAGAATTGAGAGAATGAGTAGTATCTGTAATAAATACCGTTTACTTTATCAATATTAGGAGCAAAAGTGTCATCATCAAAAGACTGACCAATAAATGCGTCAATTAAAGGAATAACGTTCTTATCATCATCATTTCTAAATAGCTCTCGTTGCCGTATCTCTAGTAACCGTACAAGTATGAATTAAATTTAATATGAACCAGAACATTATCTCCAGCTAGGTCATTACTTAGTAATAAATGAATACCCTCAACGAGCAAAGAAGTCTCCACTCCCATAGTCACGGGTCGAGAGACTAAGTCTGATGACAGATTAGCACAGTGGAGAGGAACATAACAAAGCAGCTCTCAACTCCATGAACTCCCTGAATAAGAACACTTTCAATAGAAAAAGACGTTTCAGAAAAAGGCAAAGTAAGTTAGAATAAACGACTCTGAGAAGCTTCTGCGTCTCTTATATTTTAATAGGGTTGGCCTGGTAAAATTACTAACAAGTGATATAGAACCTTTCGACATAAAAGGTTCATAATTCTCCATAATACAATCATCCATAATACAATCAGACTGTTTAATGTTAAATCCAACAAAAGTATGGCTTTCAATATATTACATTGACCTTGACCTCTTAGAAATAAGACCATTTGGAATAGGTCTTTCTTTATTATTTTGATTATATTTCAACCTGTAGAATCAGAAATAACATACCCTTTCTTGTTACAATAAGTGCAGGAAGGAAGAGATAAAGACTTCTAATCAGTCTTATTAGATGTTTTGATTTCTAAAACTTGTGCCAGTTTGAGATTTTAAAGTATTCGTATCAGACTGAAATGGTTTTGTAACAGAAGCCTACTCAGAGGAAGATATATTGACAAATTAAATCTTTCGAGTCAAGGAATAGTCGTCAGCTGTACGTTCAGCATTTTCTGAGGTTTCAACCGTTTTCTCATCAAGGTAAGTCCTGACCTTACTATAGATGCAATTTTTGAACTTTTGAGTCAATATGAGTTGTCTGAATTTATCATAATTCTTTTCAACTTTCTTCATCGTGCACCACCTATCAAATAATTGTTCTTTTCCCCATTCAAACCCGGGATAAGTTTGCCCAGTTTCTTTTCTACAATTCCTAAACCTTTGACGACATGCCTGAAGTACCAACTCATGGCGATACATTCCTTAACCACATAATAATTATCACTTTTTTTTTTTACTGTGTGTTAAGTGTAGACTTTTAGAGCTTTACCAATAAGTACACTTTGTATTAACGAAGTGCAATGTTCTCTTGGCCATTTCAAATTTTCAGCAATTTTCTCAGAATGATGAAAATATTTATATGTTTCCTTTTCTTTAAAAAGGGGTACTAGTCTAATGTTTATGGTAATGTCCAAACCTGAACATGCGTGTAAAGGGGAATAGTGTACTCTACTTTAATAGTTAGCCAATCAGGAATTAGGTCACCCTGTCCTTCCAAGAAAACCTACGACCTAAACTCGAATCACATAAACATGATTATGTCAATAAAAGTACAACTCACTATTTTGAAAGTATGTACTGTGTTACAAGAATGACCTCATCTCAAAGTACAAACTCACAACGTACAAAATTAGCTATTTACTAATTGGCCATTTTAATCTATAATCATAAAAATTAGTACAGATAATATCATCTTCGCTAGACAAGGTTCCGATATGATAACCCTATCTACATCTTGGCGGATCGAACCTATTGGATTTCATGTGTTGCCTCCCTTAGTTTGTAATGATAAATAACTAATAACAGCGGTGCATTGAACATCGGCCGAAAATTTTGGAGGAAATCGACTTGAAAGGGATATTTGAAAGCTTAACATGAAAGGAATGAATACGTACCAGAGAGAAGCAATTACATGTGTATTTGAGTGAAAGGTATTTGTACAAACACGGACCGGCAGTGGAAAATTATTTATTTATCAGTCCATTCAAGCTGTGTGCTCCCCTTGTCCCGATCATGTAGGAACAGCGTTCAATTTGAACAACTTAATATTGATTGAATTCGGTGGCTTCCCGCCACATCCAATGAAATTCACAGACCCGAAGCACAGAAATATCTGCTCCATGCGCCAAGGTGTAGATAAGGTTGTCATATCGAAACCTTGGCTAGCGAAGATAAGATAATATTGATATACTTAACACAGGGTATATCCGTGTTAGCCCTGGGTCATAACTTATATCTAGAAAGGCAGATTTGTACATGCCACTGATATTGGCCATGGGGTCCATCCTTGCCTCCCACAACTGACATGGCCACTGGGTCATAACTTTGAAACTATAGAACCATGCATACATATTTATATACGTCTGCATGGCAATACAATTGCAAACTCGTAACTGACATTTACCCACGGGGCAGACTTTACTTTTAGGGAACTACCGAAGAGGCTCAAACTTCATGCTGGAGGTCAAAACAGGGATGCAGTGAGATCTGTGTTTTAGAAACAGGAGTGCAGTTTTCAGTTGCCATCCTGGTCTTTGAATTTTTTTTCATTTTATAAAATGTCACTGGTGTGCAATTGTTCACAAATATTTTGTGAAAATTTAAACAAAAATATTCGCTTGTATTGCAAAATTTTAGAATAAGTATAGAAATATACATTACATTTGATCTTTAGAAAAATGTATTCTGAATGTAGTAACAGTCTCGCTGGCCTCAGATTGATACCTCTAATGCATATTTGTGGTAAAGTTGATAACATGGGTATGATAACTTTTAAGTTATTCTCATATTTATTTGATCTATATTTGTGCTTGATTTTTACCCACTTGTATTTTGTTATGATTGTGTTTGAGATTTGTGAATGGAGTCTATGTCTACCTGACATTGTCATGATTCAAATAGTAAACAAGATTTTGAATTCGAGAATTAGTGGAATTTTCCATCGGAAATAGTCTGGTTTCCAAAACAATCTACTGTGTCAAAAGTCAAGTGGATATTCGTATATATATATATATATATATATATATATATATATATATATATATATATATATATATATATATATATATATATATATATATAATTCCTCTCAAATTATATCTGAAAAAACTGCAAATGATTCTTCAGACTTATTATAAAACAGGAACGACTAATTATTGACCATATATTTGGTACATACTGACCATATATTTAGTACACACTGACCATATATTTGGTACACACTGACCATATATTTGGTCAATAATTATTCATTCCTGTTTTATAGTGAGTCTGAGGACTCATTTACATTTTTTTCAGATATAATTTGAGAGGAATTGCTTATTTAAATTCTTTGTCGAAATTGGAAAGTGCTCATTGACTTTTTGGATTTAAAAAACCCCTCTGTTTTGGGATTATTGAGAACTCATTCAAAGACATTCTAAATTGTATCATTGTGGCACAGTAGGGTATTTCAAGATTATTGAGTTCATTCCAAACACCGTATATTTCGGGACTTGTGATATTGAGGATTATTTGGAATTTAATTCACAATAAGGTAAGTGTCATTTGAATTTTCACTTTGTATTCGGAGAAATAAATGGTTTGTTGAATTTTGCACAACTTGTTGGTTTCGCTTCTTTCAGTTACATTGTTTAAAACAACATAGTAGTAACATTATAGTGTGTTGTAATTGCATGAAGTGCTTTTACTAAAGTAAATTTTCTTAAACAGTCAGCAACTTTATTCACGTATATAACAAATTGGTAACTGGAATGTCTAGTAAAGCGTGATGCCCAAAAAAACAAAAAAACAAAAAAAACAAAAAAAAAAAAAAAATTAAAAAATAAAAAAAAAAAATAGCAGGGCTATACATGAGTCGTTTTTTACATTATAAAACCTGTCATTTGCTATACAGTTATCCAATGAACCGTTTTTTACATTATAAAACCTGTCGTTTGCTATACGGTCTTCCAATGAGCCGTTTTTTACATTATAAAATCCTGTCTTTTGTTAAGTCGTCCAGTGAGCCGCTTTTTTACATTATAAAACATGTCATTTGCTGTACAGTCTTCCAATGAGCCGTTTTTTTACATTATAAAACCTGTCATTTGCTATACAGTCTTCCAATGAGCCGTTTTTTACATTATAAAATCCTCTTTTGTTAGGTCTTCCAGTGAGTAATTTTTTTTTACATTATAAAACCTGTCTTTTGCTAAGTCTTCCAGTGAATAGTTTTACACATTATAAAAACCTGTCTTTTGCTAAGTCTTCCAGTGAATCGTTTTTTTTTTACATTATTAAAACCTGTCTTTTGCTAAGTCTTTCATTGAGTCGTTTTATGCATTATATAAACTTGTCTTCTGCTAAGTTTTCCACTGAGCCGTTTGTTTTTTTAATTTTACATAAAACCAGTCATTTGAAAGTTCCACAGTGAGTCGTTTTTTTGCATCATAAAACCGGTCTTTGACTAATCTTCCTGTGAGAAGCAATAGAAAACTAGTAATTTACAGTCCCTAATAACATACTTCTTGTTCAGATACCAGATTAAATAATTTGAGCAATAATATTAGCGTTTGCATTATTCTTTCACTAATTTAAGGAATATAGCTAGCATTGTACTGATGTGCACCTAAACCATACACATACAATACTCTCTGGAATGTAAGATGTCCACATGTATAGTTCTTTTAGAAGAAAATAAAGAATTAAAATTTCCATGCAGAACTATAAACAAAGTGTATAATTTTAATGAGCTTTTGTAGTGTACACACTGACTTCTAAAACCCGTCAGATGGTACCAATCCATACTGACTTCTAAAACCCGTCAGATGTTACCAATCCACACTGACTTCTAAAACCCGTCAGATGATTCCAATCCACACTGACTTTTAAAACCCGTCAGATGGTGCCAATCCACACTGCCTTCTAAATTCCGTCAGATGGTGCCAATCCACACTGACTTCTAAAACCCGTCAGATGGTGCCAATCCACAATGACTTCTAAAACCGGTCAGATAGTATCAATCCACACGAGAGTAATTGGGGGGTTGGGGTTGGTTGGTTTTGGGGTTGGGGTTGGAAGGCCACAAGAGTGAGGAGATTTCACAGTCGAACAACACTTACCTGATAGTGTAGCTGGCATTTTATTGGCTAGGTCTGCCGGAAGATAGTCGCAAAATCGTTATTTAGTCATTAACATTCTTGTTTTTAATTTACTTTCTGTTGAATGCTGCAAGGAAATGACTGTGTATTATTTGTTAGGTTTGCATTCTGCAAATGACGTTCAAATATTTATCTCATTACTGATCTTTCATTTCTACTGGTTTGTGAAAGCCATGTGTAAAACTCATACTTCTTGTTGTAAACTTGCTTCCTCATCGGTTCTATCTTAGTTAGAGTCCCAAACCTTGAAGAAGCTGAATTCAACAAGACGTATAAGACTATTACCTGACTATAATCATACGGAAGGAGTGTTTGTGATAAATCTCTTCCTGATTTCTCTCTCTCTCTCTCTCTCTCTCTCTCTCTCTCTCTCTCTCTCTCTCTCATTTCATTAATAGATCAAGATTTTGGCAAAATAACGGCTTCTGCGTAGCCTCATTTTGTGATTAAAATCAAACACCACTTAGCATTTCAGTCTTACTTTGACACCAAGCTTTTGTCCCTCCCCATATTCGTTTACGTAAAGATATAAATATTAATGACTAGTACAAAAATTCTGTACTGTAGTATGTGCAGGAAAGCAAATTCTTTTCATCCGCCAATTTTCTCGATAGTTAGGGACCGTAGTTGCAAAATGCAATCTTGCTGGGCAGATACAGTCATATGTGAAGACAATTTGTATATGTATTAGGACTTCTTAAGGCTACCTTGCTTTTAAAAAATGCTAATTGTCCAAATAATTCAATCCAAATAAGAAGTACTTGTACGTTTTCAAACTTGAAATATTTCAGACACAAACAGGCGGTATCAAAATCAACACTTCATAAAAAAATGGGCAACAGTGAAATTTCAAATCCGTATTTTTTCTGTATGGAATTTGTCCATAAATAGCCTTGAAATGAAAGTACCCTGTGAAGCAAACTTTAAATGTCACAACATAAGAATGTATTCTGTTGATGTTATGAGATGTGGAATCTTTGCAGATTTATATTTCTAAGGTATTTGTTTGTAATGATGTCGTCCCAGACATCTTAGTCTAATCCCAATGTTTCTTCTTGTCAAGGTAAGTTTCAACAAATAACTCAACTCCCACATAATAAATTACGGTCAAGTTTTAACCAACTCAGAAAACGTCAACCTTTGTATGACATTTCTTAAGTAGGCAAATGTTTTTTCAAAATGCACCGATAAATAATTATCTCGCATGCAATTCATTTCTTCACCTTCTTTCCTTCGTTGTTTTTCCTTTTCTGAATAAATGCCGTAAAAGTATTTTTATGTGGGTATAATTTATTTTTGCAGAATTCATAAGGCGAATCTATTCATGATATTAATTAGCAGCGAAATTTTTTGTTTGTAGAAAAGTACAAGAAGTACCAGATCCGCGAAATAAATTAACTATGAAATAGTTGGACATCGGAAAACCGCTAAAATAATTTACCGCGAGGAAACGTAGGTTTAAAATATAGGACAAGATGTTCCTTGAACTCGTCACAGAGGCCTAATTTTGATTAGTCCTTTGAACAAGACAAAAAAGCATAGACATTGCATTGCACCTGATTAATATTTTCAGAGAAGATTGTACTTTTTTGTAGCTATGTGCAAATTACTTTGTCCGAAATTAAATACTATTATGTGTATGCACAAATGCTTAGTATGTCCTTCAGAAACTATCACTTCAATTATTTAGCCATCTTGTGGGTTCGAACACGCGACCTCCCGCATCGGAGGCGGACGCTGTAACCACTTTGAGGTGAGTGTTAACAATGGTAAGACAATACAACATAATTGTTAGCACATGCATGTCTGTCAGTATTAATACCGTAGTTAACAAGTGAAATGTGATTTAAAATTAAATGTTACATA
>JAECUM010034881.1:0-25746 GCA_016617855.1 Megalonaias nervosa
CTCTCTCTCTCTCTCTCTCTCGTCGGTTTGACTTTAAAACTCTGTCTCTGTCTGTCTGTCTGTCTGTCTGTCTCTCATCCTTTGGTCGGTTTGACTTCACTTTTACCATCATTCATAAGTCCAGAGATATTGTCGGAAAATCCTCTACGTTCGCCATTTCATAGATTTTATCCCGTATCCTGCTACGATGGTCAAGAGAGAGAGAGAGAGAGAGAGAGAGAGAGAGAGAGAGAGAGAGACCTTTGGACATTTTCATATTTAAATAATAATAATCGATTTTTTAGAACATTATGGTATGTTTAAGAAAAACAAAAACAAAAAAACATAACATTAAATATATCACAGTATGTGTACCACGTAACCGAGGAATTTACTGGTTTGCAACATTGTATCATTGATAAACACTGTTGATAAATCCCAAGGAAAGTGCACAAGTATCGTTACGACGAACCATATTCTTGTAGGTTACTTGGTGTAATTTCAATTTCAAGGTTTTAATCCAGCCCAAATTCCTTTTCTCTCTCATTCCACATTTCTGCGCAGTTTGTCCGTTATGCTTGAGAGGGGAGGGGAGAACAGAAAGCAGAAAGGATTGTGATGAAAATGTATACCATATTAAATTAATTTAGAAAACGGGGATTATTAATACTTTTCATCATTATTTTTCATACGTCACTAGTGACTAATTTGTGGAAATTGATCATTGATCTAGAATCAACTGCAGACGCTCGCGAGAATGTTTATATATGCGTATTATTGCGCCATGGGCGGATCACAATTTGATATGCCAATAGTATTGGTATATCAAATTGCTTTATACCAACACTTTAAATGCATGTTATTTTTTAATGTACGTGGTATAAATATATATATATATATATATATATATATATATATATATATATATATATATATATATATGTGTGTGTGTGTGTGTGTGTGTGTGTGTGTGTGTGTGTGTGGAGGGAGGGAGGATGAAATGCAAGTATACGCGGAAACTTTAGCTTAATTATTAACCTTACCATTGAGATAGTAAAGACAAGACTGATTCTGTATGTTTAAGGACCATGGTTGAGATTACTATTAGTAGTATTCAAACAATTTTGCAAGGTGTACATAATTATTGCAACTATTTCACTTGTGTGGACATTTTATGAATTGAACACCAAAGATTTTAATTAACTAACGTGAATTAGGAAGATACTGTGACATCTGATTCTGGCTTTACATAAAAATCTCACCTCCGTCTGCTTCCCTGATATCCCCATTCCTTGTTATGTTCTTTCAGTTTTCTTATTAGGTTATACCTAGTCTTGGTTAAATCTTCAGTAATGAAGGTTCCATTTTCATTGTTTTTCTTTGAAAAACGTAGTCACCACGGCATCTGTGTTAAACTCCGCTGGGTCAGCAGAGGGGACTGGAAAATATGTGACACGGAGGTTGTTCTGCCTTGTATACTGTTCAAGATTGTCTAATGCACGACTACTGGTCTCAGAATCTTCAGCCTACTTAGATATCGTCTGTTTCGGTCTGTTAATCTCTTGGTTCTTCTCTACCAACTTCTGACTTAGGGGTTTTAGGCGATGTTGCCTGGCTGTCTAAATAGCTAATGAAACCCACAATCACTGTTATCACTGGTTTCAGGACCTCCATGATAGATGGAATAATAGAACTCAAGACGTTTGTGGTGTTCAATGGTGATCGCCTTAGTTAAATCCAGACTGTAGGTTACACAGTCCCCTCCGTAGTAAGGGCATATTCCTCCATTGTAGACATGTCGCTTGGAGAATCCATATTTGATAAAGCGCTAGTAGGTAACACGGCCAACGAGAGGTTTCTATTGCGCTTAGGGTCAGAGAAGCGGTCAATGGAGTCCGTACTGCTAGTACTCAATGGTCGCTTACGATCTAGATCCAATCCCATGAACAGAACGGAGCAAGAAATGTGTGTGTGTGTGTGTGTGTGTGTGTGTGTGTGTGTGTGTGTGTGTGATTTGGATTTTTAACATAGCTTTAACAATTATTCAGTAATATCGCTACGATGTCTGCATTGTGGCAGTTTATAGTAATGTCTAGCACTGGGGCATCATGCCGCAGACATGTAACATGATGTCCCACCCAGTCACATTATCCTGACACCAGGCCGACCAGTCCTAACACTAACCTCTTACTGCTGAGCGCCAAGCGAGGCAGCTATTAGTACCAGCTTTATAAGTCTTTGGTATCACTCGGCCGGAGATCGAACCCGCGACATCCCGAATCTGAGTCGTACGCTCTAACCACAAGGGCCACCGGAGCGGTCCGAGCAGGAAATAAATAAACTACTCAGAAGATAGCAACCCTAATCAATATTGTTCCAGTTTTTGTTTAGTTCCCTACAGTCTGGTTTTAGATTAACAAACTGTAAGCTGAATCACATTAAACCCGTTTGTTTTCTCCCAGCGATTTTCACACCTGTTTGCACGCTGCTGCCATATTGATAATATATTCATACCATCGTTAAAAAATTTGGTGTTATCTAAACCTTTCGACAGGTCTCAGGGGCCATGTATGGTGGACAGATTAGCATGCCATTATAACATAAATTGCATGAGATTTTACTCTCATTGGTGTTATCCAGGTACTCAAGGGGTGGCAGATTTTGAGCAAACGTTGTTAGATGACAAAATTTTGGATAGTAGTACTCCTTCTCAGGCTGGATAAAAAAGCAATACACAAAATGGCTATTGAGAAAGTGATGAAAATATTTATATTGCCTGGGTTGAAATCGGCTACTTTTTGGCACTTTGAAGACCCTATGCAAGTGAAATATGTTCTGCCCGAAATAGAGCTGCCCTGTTTTAAATCATCACGGCACGCACGGGCCTTAAATGGTATATTTACCAAGAATCCAAAGCGTTCCGTGTTTTATGCCTTCATAATAAGATAGTATTAGAACTAAATACTAAATACATCTTATGTTCGTTTTCTTCTCATGCGTGATCTGAAACGCACAGTGCAGCAAATGGTGGAGGACTCGAGCATGCGTGATGAGGTCCAAAGATCTTGCGGGAATGTTGCCGTCGTAGCCGACGCTAATGTCGAGTAAGCTCTACAATATTTACGTATATGTTCTTCTCTTTAATGACTGTGAATATTTTATAATTAGAGAATGAGGTTTCAGTCCTCCTCAAATGCCGTCTCAGTCCGTGCTGTTTTGTAAACCACATGCTTTTAGATACCAGAAAGTCTTTTCTTGTTATTTCTAGTGTATTTCTTGCCATCAGATATATTCATATTATACCTGATATTCAAAATCCTACTCAGAATGGTTTTGTCAAGAACCTACTGGAAACTGCAAAAATATGGACAATAAAAAAAGTATTCCTAGCACTTCAGATGTCATGATCTCTCTGTAATTCTTATCTTGAATTTGAAGATTCGCAACTGGTCAGCAATTATAATTGTTTAGAGGTTTCCGCTTTACTTAACGCTCGATGAGCTCCGTTCTGTCACATGTAAATGTATTGCAATCAAATTAAATTACTTCTAGATTTTTTTGCAAACACAACGTATGTGTTTAATCAAGATAAAGAAAAGTGCGGTGTTGAAATGGGGATTTGGTCGCGTGTACGTCTCTGACTACTGTTAAGTATATGTTTTTGGTCGATTTGTCAACGCATTTAAATGAACTCCTCTTGAGACATATGTATCAATCTAAACACGGCTGTGAACTGATTTTAAAAGATGAACTGTAGTCAAGCTGGAGAATGTATTTTGAACAGATTAAAGCCAGTCATAGAGAATTAGAAAATAGGCTACATTTTCTTGTCACATGCGGTACTCGTGCTTCTTTATCCCCGTCTAGTGTACTGGTAAATAATGAACGTTATGAGGATGTGTGATGCACATGACGTCATTTGTTAACCATGATGTCTGTATCTGCAATCGTGGCTACTTTAGTATTTCCAATATAGTTTTTTACGATTATTGACAGAAAGGTCTGACCATATCCAGATTGAGCCATGATTAGTCTGGTTCAGCTAGACCTCTGGCATGATTTACGGTGATCTCAGCCAATCGAGGACTGAAAAAAACAAAAAAAAAACAAAAAAAAAAAACAAACAAACAAAATATCTAACTAACATGAACAGATACATTGTTGATTGAGAGATGTCTCTTGTACCTGGATCTGGTTGTCTACAGAGATGCTTTCTGCGCCTGGACCCGGTCTCCAAAGTAGTATTTCATGAGAGATGCTTCCTGCGCCTGAATCTCTTTTCCAGAGTTATGTTTCTTGATAGATGCCTAATGCGCCTGGATATTGTTTCCAGAGATTTTTATTTCACGTTTTCCCCGAATCGACCGAGCCGTTGCTAAAGGAAACGTAATAGAAGCAGGTGTTTATATTAAGTACATGTCATCATTTCCTACCTAGAAATGTGCACAAGGAAGCATTTCAGTATTTGTCTTGTTTTATCAAAATGATTTGTTTGAACACAGTTTAATGTTATGTTTGCTTACCTGTTTAGTTGTTTGCCGTAAAGGCTGTAACAAATACTCACCTATATTATCAAGGGGTTTAATAAATGAAATGTACGCGATGAACTAACGAAGTACAAAGGTCCTTTTGTGTTTTAATCCATGCAAATCTGCATTAGGTATAACACTGCTTTTTAAATCCATGCCAACATGAATAACACTGCATTAAAGGCCGTTCCGTTTAAAAGCAGGCTCTGTCAGATGCATTTATGTCCATGTGTGCTTATTTCATAGTGGCGTTATGTAGTTATGTCCATGTGTATTTATTTCATAGTGGCGTCATGTAGTTAACATTGTGAATTACTCATAAACCCATCTGATAACACTGCCCATAAAAGGTTAAATGTCGACCTATCCAGTGGAATGGAAGAAATGGTATATATTTTGTTTATTGCAAAAGCAGTCTACGTACGAATGATTAAAGCAATTTACCTTCAGTATATTAGTTAATTGGTCACAGGCAACTAAGTACTTTATAAGCCACGGCATGGTTGATATGTGTGTCTGTTTTATAAGACGCGAAACACTCAGCGCCTCGGGAACAATAACGAAAATGATCAAGGAAACATTCCCTTCGATAATTGATAAAAAGATACTAGCATTTTGTATGGCATTCATTCAAAACACACACGCACACACACGCGCACGGGCACACTCACACATTTCAAATTAACATTTACCAAACATGCACTTCTAAATGAAGTAAGGCAGTTGTTATTGATTTTATAAATGCACATTCAATGTCCTTGAGTAATTGTTTTTGAAAAACGCAAAACTTTTGAATATATTTTTGTCGACTGGTTGCCCAGGCAACGATTCCAGATTACCTAGACTACCTGTCTTGTTTTAGTCTTGTTGTAGTGTGCGTCGTACTTTTTTTAGCTTGGGATATCCACTGCATATTCACATATGAACCTAAACAATTCGTGCTTGAAAAAAAATTCAAAGTGGAAGCATTATCTTTGGTGAAACTTATTTTCAGTTTATCGTTACAGATGGGTCCAAATTTTAAAGAAATATCTCGATATCTTAAAGACGACAATTTTTGAGACAACGATATTTTTGCGGAGGTTTCAAGAAAAAAAAAATGTTGGCTATGAATAATTATTATAACGGCAAGATTTGATTTTAGATCATAGGAAACAAATTGTTTGATATACATAACCAGCTTGTGTGTGGTGGTATACTGTATATGTATCTAGACGAAGGAAAATCGCTCGTTAGATAAGCAAAGAATTCCCGCAACAACAACAACAACAACAAAACAACAAAAAAAACCCACTTTTTCATCAGAAGCCTCCATATGGGAAACTTGTATATAATAGCTGGAATTAACCTAAAGCCATTTTTAATTTTATTACTGACACCGCACAGGAACACCTGTGTGTAAAGGTCTGGATTTTCATAGCGTTCAGTTTTGCTTTTTAAAACAGTAGCGCAGCATTTCATTTTCAGAGTTTTATAATCTTCATCAGAAAAAATCGTGCATAGAGTGTAAGCATGTTTTGCTGTTCTCACCGAGAGAGTATAAAATAATTTGTCCATAATATAACATTACGCTCTATGGAAGCCTAATTAGTCATCTGCCTTGTCCATGATATAACATTACGCTCTATGGAAACCTAATTTGTTAACTGCCCCAACTGGTATGTATTGTAACAATTTTGGTAATTAGTACTGAAACAAAGGACTTGTTTATAGGTGTAATCCCTCATTGATGGGTAAAGATGTATTAAGTTACTTTATTCATTCAACCTTGTTATTAAGGGTACTAAACAAGCAATCGAGGTATGTGCATATTGTGTGTTTGTTTGTCCTATGAAATGCAAATACCTTAAAAACATGTTGACATTACTTAATTTTGCTTCCCTATATTCAGTGACCGAAGTGTGTATCCATGCTATCGTGCGAGCTTAACATTACTTCTTGTGGTTTCTGGATAATATAAGATTTAATCATAAACAAATACCTTCCACACAGCACAATGCTATCAACCACGAGTTAAATGGGGTCATGATCCTTATAGGGTACAGTTTGATTATTGTCATTTGATTATTTTTTGATTTACAAAAAAGAAATTAATAATATTCACGAAAACATTAATTTATATCACTATCAAGCAATCTTCGAATTTTTGCTTCTTGTAATCTACCATCCTGTTGTTGAGATCGCTCCGTTGGCCTAAGTAGTTAGTGCGTCTGCCTCGGATGCGGGAGGTGACGGGTTCGAACCCCGGCTGAGTCATAGATTCATAAAAATAGTACTAGCAGCTGCCTCGCTTGGCGCTCAGCATTAAGGGGTTAGTGTTAGGACTGGTCGACCTGGTGTCAGGAAAATGTGACTGGGTTGGACGTGATGCCATATATCTGCGGCATGATGCCCCAGTGCTAGACATAACTAAAAACTGCCGCACTGTAGACATCGTACCGATACGACTCAAAATTTTTTTAAAGCTACGTTAAAAATCTGACACACACACACACACACACACACACACACACACACACACACGTGTTTTTGAAGAGAATCAGCTTCACATGCTAGCTTGGTAAAATTGTCCCCCCTCATCTCAACAATTTTTTTCGGGGGGAGGATTAATCAGCCTACTGGAACACTTCATATCTCTCTCTCTCTCTCTCTCTCTCTCTCTCTCTCTCTCTCAAGCAAGCTATCAACCTATCGATTTCATCTACGTACCTATCTAACAACCTATCCACATTCTGTGTATATGTACCTATCTATGTATCACCTGTCAGTTTCTTCACACTGTATACCTACTATCGCTACCTGTTTAGGTAACCACCTACCAGTCTGTTATATATATATATATATATATATATATATATATATATATATATATATATATATATATATATATACATGAGAGAGAGAGACTCAGATGGGTAATGATTTAATATAGAATGTATGAAACGAGTTGAATAATGTCCAGCTTTCATTTCTTGTGTGTAAAGTATAGACCCAAACAAAAGCTGAACAAGTATTAACGTTTAAAAGTAGATCATACTTTTCTTACAAACTATAAATCAAACAACAAGCGTCCTTCCTCATAAGCGGAACATTTTACACAGACAAAATCATCAACACAGAATGTCTAATGCGCGTGATGGATGCAGTATCCCGTTAGAATGCAGTAGACGATCCATGTTTACGTAACCTAACATGTCACTTTCACAACTAAACATTACATTGTTGCAATATTCATGTGAAAGAAGGATTACTGGATGCAGAAGTTCCCATATTTATTGTAATGTATTTGTGACCGGGTATATTTGTAGCACTTGACTTGGGACAGCAGACTACAGAATATGTAAACAAATCTGATTTTGAGTCGTAATTGCATCACATATTTACCGCGTTGATATGCAGTGGTTGGATAAACTTCTGTCCGTTTGGAGACCGGTTTATGTCTACATTCTTCGGTCCGTTTGGAGACAGGTTTATGTCTACGTAATTCTGTCCGTTTGGAGATCGATTTATGTCCACATTCTTCTGCCCATTTGTAGGCAGGTCTATGTCTACATTCTTCTGTCTGTTTGGAGACAGGTCTATGTCCACATTTTTCTGTCCGTTTGGAGACGGGTCTATGTCCACATTATTCTGTCCGTTTGGAGACAGGTTTATGTCCATAATATGCAATGGTTGGATAAACTTCTGTCCGTTTGGAGACAGGTTTAAGTCCACATTTTTCTGTGAATAGAGGTGACTTTATTTACTTCTGTAAGTTAACATTTAAACCACGCTTGTATATCGGGTTTATTCTATGCCGCAGGTTTACCTCCAACCCTACTCAACACACCCGATATGAAAGGCGCAATACCCTTACTCCTAGTCTTTAAGTTTTACGCCATTTTTCTTTTGATGATATTGTTATACAGGACATAACAAATCACCGTGCGGGTAAATTGTCCATATCCAAACAGCAGAGATAATATTTCCTTAATTTCCTTTCGCGAGTCGAGTTGAAAAATGGCCGCCAAAATGTTCAATGAAAACTAAACTTTCCACAAGGCGGCGTTCAAAACGTTTTACCACTATCGCAGACAATTGTAAAAGAGAATACTACACAATAATTTCGTGGGCTTATTTGGACCAATCAGAATCACATTAAGAGATATGCTCACATGGTATAATATAAAAAATATGAGACTGCACACACCCTAAGCAAAGTGTACCGACTATGTGATATATATATATATATATATATATATAGAATATATGTATAGTATGTACGCTGTATCAATGATATACCACGAGATGTATAAATTTTTCATTAAAAGGAAACGAAGCTTGCTGAGTTTCCTTTTAATGAAAAATTTATACAACGAGTGGTATATCATTGATACAGCGTACATACTGTACATATATTTTATTTATATCACATACAAATACATATATTTGACCTTTGAACGGAGTTCAGATTTACTACAGGCAGCCGTGTATTGACCTAGTGAATGAACTCCTCACATCCCCTAGTGTGTCCGCTACAAAATGTAGTTCTCTGCCGTAGTGGCTATTTACAATCACCTCTGCATATTGATAAGTTGATTGTTTTCTTTTCTTGGTTTCTATTTTTCTCCACATTGATTAAATCAATATAATACACACTTATGATTTAAACATGAAAGATGGTTGTAATGATAAAAGTAGGGCAGTAGCAACACATGGATAGCTACACCATTCAAATACCGGCGCATGGAGATTAATGTGGAATAGAAACTAAGCCTACTGACGAACCAACAAGAGGTAATTAAAATATTTTAATATATTTACAGTTGATCTAAGTCATTATTCTGCTTTAGCAACATTACAACCGACCCACAAACTCTCTCTCTCTCTCTCTCTCTCTCTCTCTCTCTCTCTCTCTCTCTCTCTCTCTCTCTCTCTCGTCAGTTTGACTTTAAAACTCTGTCTCTGTCTGTCTATCTGTCTGTCTGTCTCTCTCTTTCTCTCATGCTTTGGTCGGTTTGACTTAACTTTTACCATCATTCATAAGTCCAGAGATATTGTCGGAAAATCCTCTACGTTCGCCATTTCATAGATTTTAGCCCGTATCCTGCTACGATGGTCAAGAGAGAGAGAGAGAGAGAGAGAGAGAGAGAGAGAGAGAGAGACCTTTGGACATTTTCATATTTAAATAATAATAATCGATTTTTTAGAACATTATGGTATGTTTAAGAAAAACAAAAACAAAAAAACATAACATTAAATATATCACAGTATGTGTACCACGTAACCGAGGAATTTACTGGTTTGCAACATTGTATCATTGATAAACACTGTTGATAAATCCCAGGGAAAGTGCACACGTATCGTTACGACGAACCATATTCTTGTAGGTTACTTGGTGTAATTTCTATTTCAAGGTTTTAATCCAGCCAAAATTCCTTTTCTCTCTCATTCCACATTTCTGCGCAGTTTGTCCGTTATGCTTGAGAGGGGAGGGGAGAACAGAAAGCAGAAAGGATTGTGATGAAAATGTGTACCATATTAAAGTAATTTAGAAAACGGGGATTATTAATACTTTTCATCATTATTTTTCATACCTCACTCTTGACTAATGTGTGGAAATTGATCATTGATCTAGAATCAACTGCAGACGCTCGCGAGAATGTTTATATATGCGTATTATTGCGCCATGGGCGGATCACAATTTGATATACCAATAGTATTGGTATATCAAATTGCTTTATACCAACACTTTAAATGCATGTTATTTGTTAATGTATGTGGTATAAATATACATATATATATATAAATGAACATCTGCATGTCTTCATTCAAGAACTTATGTAAACCTTGCCCAAAATTTAACTCACTTCTTTCTTAATCGCATGGAAAGGACCTTTTTTAAAGAAAAAAATATTCTACCCTTCATTTATTTTTACCATACCTACATTTTCTAACACATGTTCGGTGAATGTCCAGGCATTTCTTGAGGATGAGACAGTTACAGACAAAATGGCTGTGCAGACGGGCGTATAGAAAGAAGAACATGATTTAATCCCATGACACTGAAGCGTGTTTGAAAGATGGTGTACCAGACCTAGATCTGCTGAGTATGTAATAACTACACCTTGTAGGGTGAAGCATTGCAAACGTGAAGTAAAATATCTCGAAGATGAATTAGTCATAATCAGAAAACAGACAGGCAGAATAAAATCAATAGACCAACCCAAAGTCAGATAAATCGTTTACAGCAATAGAAAAGAGAGAAGAACCAATGAAAAGAAACAACTCAAAAAATTAATAGGATATATTAATTAATATATAAAGCAAGATGAATCGCTATTAGGAAAATGGAAAATAAATATATGTTCCTAATCTTTCTTAATCAATGCACATTGTCAGTAAATCATTAAAAAAGTATGTTTTTGATCATTTATTTATTTTATTCATCTGTATAGAATTGAATCTAAGAGTTGTTGGCAAACTCACATTTTTGTTTAGTAAATTGTCAACTGAACTGAGTAGCAGCGAAGGTGCAGGGCAGCGAAGAATCCACCAGAAGAATTGTGATCATCTGCGCATTACTTAGGTATAAAATGTGTATATATAGGTATAAAATGTGTATGTATAGGTATAAATGTGTATGTATAGGTAGAAAATGTGTATATATAGGTATAAAATATGTATGTTTAGGTATAAAATGTGCATGCATAGGTATAAAATGTGTAGATATAGTAACAAGACCTTGACTCTCACATTCAAAACTACTGACAATAGCTTGCAGTGAGTCATGGGAAGACTTCACGTTGGAAGCGCAGTCAGATTAGGAAGTGATAAAATGAGTTTTGATATCATAATAGCTAGTAACTGCACAAGCTGGGTAGCAATCCGGGATTTCTTTTTCAACAAAATCGACTATCTGATCCAAACAAGGTTTGTCAGGTATACGTGGATTAACCACAACCTTATCTCCAGCTAGGTCATTGCCTAGTAATAAATGAATACCCTCGATGGGTAAGAACGTCACTGTTCTGACTTTAATGGGTCCTGCGACTAATTCTAGTGACAAATTTTCACACTTGAAAGGAAAAATAACAAAGTCGCACTCTCCTCAATGAATAGCAACACTTTCATTAGAAGAAGACTCCTAAAAAAACGCAAGGTACCTAATCATCAAAGACTCTGAGAAGGTCCTGTGTCCCTTCACATTTTAATATGGATAGACTTGGCAGAATCACCAATAAGTGATATAGAACCTTTTGACATGAATGGTTCATAATTATCCATAAGACTGGGGGTATTTTTGACCCAACCAATGTATGGCTTTCAAAATATGACCGTGACCTTGACCTCTTAGAAATAAAAGCATTTGCAATAGTTTTATCTTGATTCAGTTCCGTTTTTCAATCAGTAGAAATCAGAAATAACGTGACTTTTCTTTCTGCAATAGGTGCAAATAGGACGAGATAAGGATTTCTTATCAGGTTTATCAGAAATATGATTCCTACAAGGTTTGAAAGATTGAGATTTGGAAGAGCTCACATGAAGCTGTGATGTGTTTTTCTTACCCAAAAGCTGCTGATTAGATGACGTCCTGACAAAAGATACTTTGTAGCTCAAGGAATAATGTTCATTTGTGCAAGCAGCATTTTCTAGAGTTTCGACCGTTTGCTCATAAAGGTATGTCTCGACGTCCATATGGACGCAATTCTTGAACTCTTCAAATAGTATGAGTTTTCTGCGTTTATTTTAGTCTTGACCAATCTTCTTGGTTGAGCACCACCGATCAAATAAGTGTTCTTTTTCCTTGCAAATTCGATATGAATTTGTCCAGCTTCTTTTCTCACAGTTCCTAAACCATTGTTGACATTCTTCGGGTACTAACTCATATCCATTCAAAATGCATTATTTAACCACATTATAAGCACTTTGTTGTGCTGACAGGGAAGTGCAGACTTCACGAGCTTTGCCGATAACTACACATTGTAATAACAGATTTCAATGCTCTCTTGGCCATTTCAAATTTTCATCAATTTGTTCAAACGAGGAAAATATTTATTATTTCATTTTTTAAAAAGGGGTACTAATCTATTATTTCTGGTAACATCACAAACTGAACTTGTATATAAAGGGGAAGTGGTTTCCACTTGCTAGTTCTAATTCCTTTAGTCTACATTGCATTTCCATCTCTTCCTTTTTCATTTGCATTTGCGTGTCTGTCTGTCTGTCTGTCTCTCTCTCTCTCTCTCTCTCTCTCTCTCTCTCTCTCTCTCTCTCTCTCTCTCTCTCTCTCTCTTCTCTGTCTGCAACTGCATTTCTTTCTCTTTCCTCTTTCTGAAGCTGTAGCTCTATTTCCATCTGGTGTTTTTAACTTCAATTCTATTACTTTCAGAGCCCGATATAAACTAACTAATCAAACCTAAAACATTTTATCAAAACATTCTTTCCTACCAAATACTGGAACAAAATATTTGTTATATTTTGCTTTGATACAGAAGCCTTCGAATCAGAAGGAGCATATTACTGGCAAGCTGGAGCAATTCATCCTTCTTAAGGACTCTAAACCTTCCTGGGTAAGATTTAAAAGAAAATTCTTCACTTTCGATAACATTGTGAAAACATTTTGTTTTCACTATAAATTTCTCAAATATGTGAAAATAAATTGTCTGGGACTTAGAAAATTCTAAAACAAAGTGAATTTAAATTTCAAAAACAAATTTTTCTGAAATATTTTAGTGAAATACAAATCCCAGACGAGCCCCAAATTTCCTGTTACGACACTATGCTCTTAAATTAACTAACAGAAAAGAACGAAAGCCGACAAGTTTTGTAAAATTCAACAAATAGTTTATTTCCTTAGAATAGAAAATGAAAATTTAAAAAAAGGACTTACAATATTGTGAAATAAATCTCATATAATCCTAAATGGTCAGAAGTCCAAATGTATAAAATTGAATTCCATTGGTATTCCAATTAAATTCCAATACTGAACGTGTTGATGTGCTTCCATTCTCGAACGTGCTAATTTGCCAATGGCCTAGAATGTGGCGATGTGTAAACAGTCTAATGATGTATCACAATAATATAATCATAAATGTTCTTGTCTAAATTAACAATAATTCCAAATCAAAGTTCTAGTCGAAGAATATTATTGAGCACTTTGTATTTCCATTGCATAATTCAAATTAATGAATCAACCCAAATTAAAATCTGAACGCAACAACAAGGCTGATTATGCTTCGGATGTAAAGGCAAGAATGCATGATCCCAATGTAAACAAGATTACATAACCCTCGACTTGGCCTAGGTAGTAGTTACCATTTTTCTTCAGTCAACTTAAGAGGAAATTTCCATTCTGGAAGTTTCTAGGGTTAGAATCAAGACTGTATATTAAACTCAGATTGGAGTAAACATATTTACTACTAATAATGATCTGAATATTCAATCCAGATAGTAGAGAAATATTAGTAATGTATTACGTTGTTTACCGGTCAGGTAATTCACTAACTTGATTTTGGACAAAGGGCAAGTTCAAAATACACATATACATAACATATAATCATTAAGAAAAGCCAATAAACAATACAAATTAAATATACGTAACAACAACACCACTGTCAACACCATCAAGGCTACTGACTGATGTTTCTTCCTTATCTTGGAAATGTTCGTAGACATCATATGATATCATTGAGATGACGATGATATTTTTGAGTGAGAAAATGGAAACGGCACTACCACTGCCATGCCAAATTATCATTCGTGTTATTAGAAGGGGGAGATTCACCAAGTATGCTAGAAACAGCTTGTGTATCAATACGAGTCTGTGTGAGACTTTCTCCTCACCAAATTTAGCTCGAGAAAGGGTAAGAAGTGGGATAGTAGGGAGGAGAAAATTCAGGCAACAAAATGAAATAACGACGTTATCCATCCCTGGCATAAATAAATCTCTGTCATCCTTTTGGAATAGAATTTCCGTGCTGTCTACGCCGTCAAGAATATCAAAGACTACCGTCCATGTTAACTCGTCTATGTACCACCTCCTGCTGCTCCCAGGTTTAGCGTCGTGTTGAGATGATAGTAGGAGCAAAAACACAACCCCGGCTAGAGCGGCGAATGTTTTCAAAGTATTGGGACCAAAGAAAGTCAATTCATTCAATTCCGTTGCTACGTATTTTAGAAGAACGGCATACTTGGAGCTGAGCACAACCGCAAATATAGCCCATGAAATAACGCTCAATGACAAGTGGCTGGTGTATAATGGATAGTCGTCTGGATTTCTTGTCCTCTTCTTACTGAGGTATATGTAAGACTTCACGAATGTGGCACTGAAGATGATAATAACGACGATATCTGACGCCAGCCAGCCCAGACAATATAAGTCATAATAGTTGATAAGGTAAAAGTTTATAATGGCATCGTGAAGCAACAGTATCGCAATGCAAAGAAGACGTATCGGCAAACTGTTAACATCTTTACAGTAAGGCTTATGTGCATTCCCCTCCATGTATGCTGTTCTGGAAGGACTAATCCAAAGCAATATTATAAAGTCAAATAACAAATGAACATCGTTTTAGTTGCGCAATTGTTTTTGATCATACACTATCATGCTCTACTACGCTGAATTCGGCCACCGTCTTAAGTGAGATGTTGCGTATGTTTCTTTGCTGATTAGCAGAGCGTAAATATAAGAAGTCGCAATGAACTTCTTGTAATGAAAGTCACATGCTGTCATTACACAGATGAAGATATCTGTCATCTAAACAGAAGTACGAGTCACACCAATAAAACATTCTCATACAGATAATAACTTCTCTCGCTCGCTTACAGTTTTCATGGAGTTGTGTGGCGTTAAGTCTGGCAAAATCGATAGAAGCTTCTGATAACGTTATTGGCTGAAAAGATGTCTCGTGGCTGTATTTACACAACTTGTAGATAACGTTTGCATTTAAATTAAACTATCCCAGTTCAGAACTAGTTGAAGCCGATTTCATCCAAATATTTTTCGGATAGATTTCTCATTCCTGCCCCAGGTAAGTCTAATCGGCACTATCCTTTCTAATGAACATTAGAGGCCAGAGATCTTCATTAATCCTGAAACAAAAAACGAGACTGTTGCATTTTTACGTTTTCATTAACTGCAGATTCGTACAACAGACAAAGCTAGTTTATCGATCTTCTATATACCCGACATCACCACCTGCGACATATTTAATTTGATATGGAAAGAACCCCCTTTATACTACTTTATTTTCAATGAAAAGGCCGTAAATATGTTGAATTTTTGAAGAAATATATAAACATATAATTGTTTTTAACACGACAAGTTCTGCTTATGAATTAGACCAACACACACACACACACACACACATGTATATATAGAGACAGACAGACAGACAGACGAATAAGGTCAGTTTATTTTAGACGGATATTTTTGTTCACAGCGTTTTAATCACATCTTCATATATTAAGTGGGCCTTTCTTTACATGGTATATATTAATAGAATCTGATTCCAAATGAACAATATATCAGCAAATAAAGAAAACATATAACGTTTGTTTCGTTTGTACATTATGTTCGAAATGAAAATGTTAGGCGTTTCACGGGGAAACATTGGGTTCAAATCCTTGGTGAACATTCTGGAAAACGCTTGAATTTCCCAAGCAGTGTATGACTGCTATTATTGGAAACACAGTTTGTTAATGATATTTGTAAATACTCTGTTACGAATACTGCTAATTGATTGATTTAGTTTGCTAAGAAAATCTGTAAGATCGCTATAAGTTTTTGATCATTACTCCTCTGAGACTAGTGCCGGGTATATACTTAAATAGCTTTACACGTGTTAATATACTCAGGTATAATATACCGTTTACCAACAGTACCAGTTAAATGCAGATTTTACCAAAAGTTGTCCCTGTTTGTAAATGACGGGCTCAAAACCCAAACTTTGCTAAGCAAATTCAGTGCTCAAATATTCAGTAGAAATGTTTCATTGGCATTAGCAGATATCTTCATGTTATTTAGAACACAGTATTTTTAATTGTTTCAATTTCTAACGAAGGTGAAGTTTTAAAAGTATAGTTTCATTGATATGACTCAATGGGGGATGTCCGTCCTACGGAACGGGAAATAACTCTTTCACAAAGATCATCGCTCTTGTAATTCGCAAAGTACCTATTACGACGTGACCTCTCCTTGATTTGTCAGTAGTTGACTAAAGCTATATGGTACACACGGTTGTGACCATTCTCTTGAAATTACCCCTAAATTGATTGATCAAAATGAAGCATGCACAGACGCTACTACAATTACTCCGAGTTGTTGCTGCATTGGTTATCATGGTTGCTACTTCTTCCATTAATACTGCTTTTGCCACGACAACTGCCACTACAAACACAATCATCACAAACACTTGTGCTGCTGCTTTTCTTACCGCGCTGTACGTCTTGCTGCAGCTATTGCTATTGCTACTACTACTACTACTACTATTACTACTACTACTACATGTGCTACTACTTTTTTCGACAAATGAAATTTACATAGGCCATTATTGGTTCTGCTGCTTCTATTGCCACCACTACAAATACTATTACTACTTCTAACACTACTACTACTACTACTACTACTACCGTTGTGTACTACTTACCGTGCTTCACAAGACTACTAATGAAAAGGACAAACATATTTTCACTACCGTATATTTACGCACTTGTGTTATAAAGTGGGAACATTTCTAGGCATTGTAAAATGCAGTTTATCACCACGAATTATTTTTGAAAGAAAAAAAAAAAAAAAAAAAAATTAACAAACGAACGCTTACCATCGGTCTTATTGTAGACTTGTTTCAGTTCCACGCCCTGATTCAATGTGTTTACCTGAAGGCAATAATCCCACAAAAGAGTTACTTTAAGTACTCTTGAGAAAGAACCGAAGATTATTTCACAAACAGAGTATCGTGTAAATAGTTAGCAGCTTATAAAGTCAAACATCCGTGTCCTTGTAAACTCTGATCACGCAGCTTACATATATTTATATATAAACCCACACACACATAGTAGAAGCCAAATATCACGTAAGACCTTCTCATACCAGTAACTTTTTAAATTTTCATTTCGTTCCCATGATGATATATGTCACGATGCAACTTATTTCTCGAGTAACAAAGTTCGGAATGATTTTGTTTAATATAAGCTAGATCAAAACCCACCCATGAATGGAAAGACGCTTTTGAATAGATGGTGTTACCAAGCCCATTCACTGTCAAGGTAAGCTGAGATCAATTTACGTACAACCCGTTCTGATTCAAGATAATATCGAAGGGGCATCAATTAAGAGGATTGTGTAAACAAATTTGAAGCAGGTATTAGTTTTTGTAATAGTTCTCTCTTTTCGAGTCATTATTTCGAATCTAACTATTCTTGTTCAGACAGACTCTAGCGGGACTACGTGAGATCTCCGCCATACTATTGTCTGGTAAAATGTTTAACTGATCGATGTTACGGAGAGAAGGCGTTTTCCTCAAACTTCACGGAAGCGAAACCACAAAGACATTTCTCGCTATCTCAAAACTTATCTAGAAATACTGTCTGCAGTTATTAAAGCCAACACTCAATTGTTTGCTAAAAAAAATTATTACTGAACCTCACTTTGTAAATAGACGGTAATGAAGGAGACGTGTCTCAATAACCCAATAATACTGTCCATGTTACCGAAAAACATGACATCTTATCATGATAACAATAACATATTATGTCACATCGTCTCTGCAGCCAATCAAGTCACTTTTCCGAATTTTAGGGAAACCTCGGTTTGACATTGCAATGTAAAATGATGATGATTATTATTATTATTATTATTATTATTATTATTATTATTAGTTTCTTTGTTTGTTTACTATACAAGATCCTCGTTATGTGGAGCTCTTACGGAGCTACTCGAGTGGTCTGGTTGAACGAGGCTAGGTTCTAAATTGAAAATGAATTTTACTTTTTTTTAATTCCGCCTGTTTACAGTGATAACATTCTGCTTGATATATAATATTAATCCTATATAGCGCGAGCGTCTCGTTCATACTTTTGCTGCGCACTCCTGCATTAGACAGATGGGCAATTCAAATGGCATGAATAAATGAACTTCTCACATTTTCCAATCAAAATCTCTTTTCACAGATACAAGATCTAGTAATATTTGGTCTATCATCTTTTGAGCTGTAACAAACATATAATTTTTATCTTAATTACTTTTTCACAATTTACGGAGAAAAAACAATTTGCAGCAAAAGCCAGTTGCATTGATTTATTTGTAGATCTTCTCTTTCTGGCGAGGACTAATTAGGCATTAAAATCACCTGCAAGTATAATATGCTCTTATCTGAGTAGACTTTCTAATATATATATATATATATATATATATATATATATATATATATATATATATATATATATATATATATATATATATATATATATAACAATCTTTAAGCATTTGTATGACATGTTCTTTCGGTAAATATGCACAATGAAAGAAGAAAGCACGTGAAATATTTTAAACAATAATTTCGATTGCGACATTTCTTTAGGACTAGGAGGCAAGAATTTCCTTATCACCATGTCCAATATATTAGAATCAACAACAAATCTTTTCAAGATCTAACTCCAATGAAGTGATCAGCAATCTTTAGATGTTTATGTTGTCTTTATAAAGTAAACCATGAAACAACTGTCATGCCATTCTGGTGAAGACCCAAATGTAAAATGAGTATGATATGTCAGAAAATGTACTTCCCCTTACATGCCAAGTAATGATATTTATCAATGTACGTCTGATTATATCTACGTATGTATGTATGTACGTATGTACGTACGTACGTACGTACGTATGTATGTATCTATGTATGTATGTATGTATGTATGTATGTATGTATGTATGTATGTATGTATGTATGTATGTATGTAACGGCACACCAAAACAGTTCTGGCTATATAGTGCCGTGCAAGCTTTTTAGAAATCCCCCAAAGGGCAAATAAAACAAAGATATAGGCACAAACAGAGTAAAACCAAAGTCAGTATCATCACGGAACGCATTCCAAGGTAAATATGTCACCTACATTTTGACCTGAAAGAGGCTGAATTGCGCTCAATAAGACATGTAAACAACATGTGCATGCACTATGACCAACCTAATTTCACTATTTTCAACGCTTTGGTTTTACACGGAGACCTTAAAATTAATTAATAAAAGCAATTAAACTTACCCCATTTTCTTTCCTTTTTCTTCCTTCCTTTGTATATGAATGTTTCAAATTAAACTCGAAATACAACATATATTAACTAAATAAATTATTCTCAATACCTCTCACTTTATGCTGTTTTATAGGTTATTAACATCATGTTTTCTTTGTTTCCTTTCGTATGATAATAAATCAATTTATAGATGTCATTATGTGCATACAGCAACCGATACTTTATAATATAAAAAGCAATGACAGCAAGGGAGAGGGTGATCAGTTATGTCTGCCGTTAGGTCACGAGATAGCTTGTTGTTTGCTGTTGTTTTTTTTAAATATTCAACAATAACAAAAGATGTAAAACAAATCCGAGATACTTCTATAAGATAATAATTCCACCAACTGTTGAGAATTTTAATGCAGAAATTTTTTTTATAGAGTGGAAAGACCTCTGAAAGGTTGACGAATAACATGGGGGACGCGATATTTTATGATAGAGGAGTATCCATTATGCCGGAAAGAGAGTGCATGGGGGTAATCTAGACCAATGAGTTGTTTTCCGCCTCGTTCGTTTTATATTGTATTTGGCATGACAGGTGGCTGAGAATAACCGTATGAAGATAGAATCCATGGTGAAAGGTCCAGTATGTTACAAATAAGAATACAAGTACAATCTTCTATTTATTCATGACATTAAATCCATTAGCATGAACATTTTGGTATTATTCCCCTTCAAAAGAGAACACCCGTGTGTTTGGCGGATGCTGGCGTCTGATCTGAGCTAGTGTTGCATGCATTGTAAGCAGCATCGCCACAAGGCAAAGGCAATGCTCCTTAACCGCCTAGCATGGCTTATATCAGCGGGAAATGGCAAATATTTGGTCCAAACCTGGATGGTTAAACGCGTTTGCTTTTTAACAATATCGTGTGTTATACCTCCTAAACTGAAATCCATCTCCATATGGGGGTTTTCACAAGATGACTGATTATTATATCTAGATGGATTAAATGAAAATGGCGCCGTTCTGACCTCAAAAATGGCCAGCTTTGAAAACCTTTTGTTTTTAAGTATCCTTAATGGAAGGTCATTTATATATGGGGTTTTCACCAGAAGGCTTCTTATGGCGCTTAGTTGATCCTCAACGAAACGATTTCAGTCTGATATCCAGTACAGCCACCACAGCGGCCATCTTAAAAATTTTGTTATTGCCACTTCTCCGTAATTGATGGACACTAGGGCGTCAGTCCCTTCCAAGGACTATTGTTTTAACGAATATTTCCTCTACAGGTCGAAACACTATTCCTCACGTTTAATATTCCTTAGTAGATCTGTCAATGCTGCATATCAGGTTTTCTTAATCATGTGTTTTTATTTCTTTCGTTGCATCATGTGTCTTTGAAATTGATGATCAAATCACAAATTAGTTATCAGGTGTAATTGCAAATAAAAACATACAATATTTAAAGGTTGAACACCCCCCAGCCCCCATCCAAGTGAAATATTTCCCTTGCTTTTAATATCTCTCTCATGTGCACAGGATGTAGCATTTTATATACGTTCATATTAAATCAGAAACCTACGTCAGCAAGGTAGGACCCTGATACAATAAATGGTCAGCACGATAACTGTATTGATCAAAGGTATTTAGATGCATTGCTTGTCCACAAATATACACTTTTTCTTGTATTAATTTGTGCTACCCCTACGAAACAGCTATATAAATTGACTCGTTCTTTATATGCAAACAACCCAGCAAATTCCTGTAGTCATAATTGGGTGGATTACGTCACAAAAGAGTACCATGCGATTGACTTTTTTTTCTTCTAAAATATTTTTAGCAAATATTTATGTCACAATGTTTATTCAGTTTGTAAGCTTAAATAAACACCGGGAATCGCTCATATTTGTTTTAATTTGATCGTTCACAGCTAAAAAACTTATAAATGAATAAATGAAATAAATTTTACTACTTCTAAGCATTAATTGTAATAAGACAACATCAATAGCTTCTAATTTCTTTTATAAGCGTTTGCTTTGTAAAAGCTTTATATTTAGAAAGACATTTATTTTAGAAAATTAAATTTAAGATTTATTGTTCATTTGTTAAACATGTTTTCGTGTTTTCAATGTAACACTTTACAAAATAGTTCCATCGACAAAATAATAAATACGTGTTTTCCCTAAATTTTTCATGATGACATGATACATAAAAACAACAATATTTTCAACTTAGTGTTTGAAAACAAACGAGAGAGAGGAGTCGGGGATATGCGACATTAATGTTTCTGATGACGTATAAAACGTGTCGAAAATATACGCTTACCAAATCATAACTTTTCTCTTAAAAGCATGGTTTTCCGTGGTTTTGCACTCGAAAAGGAAAATTATAAAAACTAAGATCTGCAGTTCGTTTCAAGGAGTCAGGATGTGCGCTGTGACAAAAAGATGGGAATTATGTTAACAGTTATAGTTATATATATATATATATATATATATATATATATATATATATATATATATATATATATATATATATATATATATATATATATATATCCTTCATATACACATATCTACATTTTCTAAAGCCTGTAGGTGAATGTCCAACCAGTGCTTTAGGATAAGACATAGTTGCACACAGAATGGATGGGTAGACGGGCGTATAGACAGAAGGAGGGCATCGTCTGATCCCTAGACACTGAAGCGTGTTTCAAAGATGTAATATTTTATGAGATAGAGGCAATGAGATAATATAAATAAATCTTTATCACTGCAAGCAGTAACCAGTATTATTACTCTTTCAAGGCTAGGCAAATCAGTGGGATTGTACATTATTTTCCAGATTCTCATTTGCAACAAATTGGAAAGGAAAAAGGCCGCAATGGGATCTGCTGAAAATGTAACAACTACACGTGGTACTTAAATTTTTGAGTCATTGCAAACTTGAAGTCCAAAATCTCGAAGATGAATTAGACATTAACAGAAAAAGATACAGTAAAACCATTCGATCAACTAATTGTCTAAAAGTCAAATGAATCATATACAACATTAGCAAAGAAGAAAGAACCAATGACGAAAAACAATGCAACAAGTGAATAAAGTATATTAAACAATAAATAAAGATGAATCGCTATTATGAAAAGAGAAAAATGTATATTTTGCTCATCTTTCTTAATCAATGCATATTGTCAATAAATCATTTAAAACAGTACGATTTGATAGTTTATATAAGGACATATATTTTGTGTACATTTATGTAGAATTGAACATGAGAGTGGTAAACTCGCACATTCGCTTGGTAAAATGTCTACTGAACTGAGTAGCAGCGAAGTTGCAGGGCATGGCAGAATCGGTCAGCGGAACTTGGATCATCTTACGTATAGAATGTGTGTAGATAATAAGTGTATCTTGACTCTCACATTCAATACTACTGACAATGACATACGTTGAGGAATTGGATGGCTTCCGTTGGAAAACGCAGTCAGATTAGAACGTCATAAAACCAGTTTGATATAATTTTCAGTAAATAGGAAATGGTGTGTGTGATATTGTGGCTTTTAGATCCGAAAGGTGAAACAATGCATCGAATTTATACATAACTACAATGATATGGATTCTACACAATACTTTTGAACTTGTATACCACAGTCGATTCAAAATATCACTTATAACGTTCCCATAATGGAATACTTATTTTACGTTGATAACACTTACAACCATATAGTTTAATTAACGGCCAACAGAATGATTTCCAAGATTGTGGCTTATCTAAAATAATTCACGGCGAGCTCATTAATAAAAAAAATCTGAATAAAGGATACACACCGTCTCATTCACTGCGCAAGTAAGATCTCGTTAATTTCAGTAAAAACAAATCTTCTATGTCACTACAATAAAGTTCGTCGCATAAATGAATTTAAGAAATTAGGACTCAAAATAAGATATATTTCAATAAATAACAACCTGCTTGCAATGTTGTAACTTTAAATAAGCCAATGCGAGTAGATTGTACTTTTTCAAGTAGATAATTCTTTTCAGGTGATTATTTCGATTCAAACATGAAAAATAAATTGAATTTGAACCATTTACACCGATTGCAGTCTGCTTGACTTAGTAATACAGAGCGCGAGCGTCTTATTCGTACATTGGCTGACACACATGCGATGGTCAGTTTTATGCCATAATGTGCAAACGAAACTGTTGGTGACACGCGCCTTCAAAAGATGTATCCACTGTGATGCAAGATCAATACCATTTCTCTCCGCGCGTTCGTAAGAAAGACGAAATGTGTTCATGCTAGAATTGGAAAATTGCCAATGATTTTATTCATGTTTCGAATTCTTGTACATAAACAGTAATACATGATATGCAATGCAACAACATCGTCAAGAAGTAGCGCTGAGTGGGGACATACTGTAGTATCTCTACTTCCTGGTCTAGATAAATGCATAATATGGCACAAAGTCAGCCAAACACAGTTCACAGAGGTTCCATAGAAATATCGAAACCGCGTCTAGTGCAAAACAGGTGTGCAATTGTCTAAATCTTCTGAAATCTGTGTCAACTCTTTGTCACCCTTTCCATAAAAGCGGTTGTAGTAACTCATTTGGTAGAGCGTCGTATTCGTAATCCAAAGTTTGCAGGTTTAATACACGGTTTGTCTTTTCATACAGTACTTTACTTCCCTTTCCTCGGCAAGATAAATCCAATGATGTTACCAAGGCCATTAAAAACCAAACAAACTCGGTGAGTATATTTTTCCATGAATTTTTTGTTGAGAAAGAAACCTTCCCTCCAAGACATGACATGCAATTAATGCATATTATATTTGACCAAAATAAAACCGCACTTCACCATGTAATATAACAAGCATAATCTTCGAAGAAATATTCATTGTGTGAGGTTACCGTAAGGAATTAAAAGTAGCTTCTGCAATGAAATATTTTTCTTGTCAAAGTTCTATTTGCAGGAGATAAAGGCAGGCGATGGATTCACAGGTTTTTATAGCTTTGATGACGTTTTTGTTTTATTTTATTTTTGGTGAGGGCATTTGTTTTATTCCCGATGAAGTATTTTGTTTTAATGGATTTAACTCGTCTATAGCTTGTCTGTTTCTGATTTACTTAGCTCATTCAACAGTTTTGTACCCAATGAGACGCAGAAAGAAATAAAGTTGAACTGATGTTTACTGACCTAAGGGTATCCAATCAATACGGTATTAAACCTATTCTGGCAATGGAGACAAATTTACGTTATACCTCCAGCAAAGCTGATCCTTTTTATCGGGGTCGGGGAGGATCTGACAACACTAGATCTATTTGTTTGGTGGATTTGGTATCACTTATTCCTACAAGGTAAGTACATGGAAAATTCTTTAGGCATAAACTGGTTTCCAGTTAGAATCAACATGATTTTATCTACTTTTGACTCCCTCGTTCTACTTAATATTACCGTTGGCTGATCTGCTTCTACTTCAAACTGTCATATTGACAGTAAATAACAACTATATCAAGCATCCTATGTAAACTGTACGGCTGTGTTATTATACAAGCTAATCCTTCTGCGAAGGTTGTATTGCCGCATGCCAAACACCATAGTTGCTTTTCTCAAATTCGCGGAAAAGATCTTTGATATACACACCGTTGAAAAATATGGATAGTTTGCTACCTTGCCTCACACTTCTATGGACGAACGGGGTTTTGGCAGGAGTTCATCGAGACACAACTTGGAAGCTCGGGGTATTGTTCTCCAGTCTTCCCCTGGATACCTTTCCTGGTATAACACTACACAGCAAGCTCGTTAAATTCTATATTATCTAATAATGACACATGCAAATTGAATGAATAAGTGGTGCAAATCAAGCCCTTTTGGAGACCTTGCTATTTTGCTTGGAAGGAAATTTCATTTGTATGTTTAATCAAAAAACAATATTATTTTATTTTAAAGGATATTTTCAAAACGTTGTACATAGTAGGCGATAGTTATCAAAGATACTTCAATCTTTACTTTGTGTTTTTTTTTTTTTTT
>JAECUM010034881.1:25792-42251 GCA_016617855.1 Megalonaias nervosa
TCTCTCTCTCTCTCTCTCTCTCTCTCTATATATATATATATATATATATATATATATATATATATATCTTACCCAAAGTTGGAATTGCTTACAATGAAAATAAACCACAAATTAAATGTTGCAACATTACATTAGAAATATTTTTTTCTCTCCAGAAAACAAAAGCAAACATATGCTTGCTTGTTGTCTAAAACCCACGACACGGTGAGAAGAAGTCATGGAAAAAGTAAAATATTGTTGGGTAAAATGAGAAGTAACGGAGAAGATTGCATTCATTTAAGCAAACTAATCACTTTAAAATCAATGACATACGATATTTACTTCTGGACACTCTATTAGAACATAACCATTGTCAACGTCATCAAGACTACTGACTAATGTTTCTTCCTTTTCGTGGAAATGTTCCTAGACATCATATGATTTTTACTGAGATGATAATGACGACGACGACGATGACGACGATGATGATGATGATGACAGTGATGATGATGATGATGATATTTTTGAGCGAGAAAATTGAAACCGCTCTACTAACGCCATGCAAAATTATCATTCTTGTTATTAGAAGAGGATATTCACCAAGTATGCTAGACACAGCTTGTGTATCAATATGAGTCTATGTGAGACTTTCTCCTCACCAAATTTAGTTAGAGAAAGCGTAAGAAGTGGAATAGTAGGGATGAGAAAATTCAGGCAACAAAATGCAATAATGGCTTAATCCATCCCTAGAATAAGTAAATCGCTGCCCTCCTTTTCAAAGAGAATTTTTGCTTTAAAACCTAGTTATGGCTACTCCTCTGGAGTTGATGGGCAGCAGAGCATCATTTTTGTTTCAATAAATAGTTTCTCTAGAGGTGAAGACACTATTCTCCCGTTGACCATTCCTTCCTTAGATTATCTAGCAAAGCTCATATCAGATTTTATTTTTCATGTGTTCGTTCTCTTTCTTTGAATCATCTATCTTTTCAATTGATGATCTAATAGACAATGTGTTATCACGCGCAATTCAAAGCACCAAAGAGAGTTTTTGAACGGCGAAGAATTTCTATCTTCTCCAAGCTATTAATTTACTTGGTTTCCAATACCTGTCATTTGAACAGATTGTAGTATTTTTATATAGATGTATATATGAAGTCAGCAGCCTATGTTGGCAAGATTGGACCATGATAAAATAAATGGTCAGGATGATAACATTATGATCAAATGTATTTTGATGCATTGTTTTCCAGAAAAATACAGTTTTTCTGTATAAATTTGTGCCAGCCCTGCGAAACAGCCATATAATTTGATGTGTTCGTTCATACTTCGAATCACTCGTTTATATGCCAAAAAAAAAAAAATACAGCAAATAACTGTATGACTGGTTACATGGACGACTTCACAAAAGTGCATTACTTTTATTCTAAAAAAGCATTTGGGAAACATTTATGAAACATGTATGTTAAAACAGTTCTGAGAATTAAAAACACCTTAATTTGCTCATATTTCTTTTTTCTATCTTCTTTCACAGCTATAAAAATTATTTGAAATGTAAAAATTAAAAATTAAATAAACCTTACATCTTACTTAGTATTAATGTAGTCAGACAACATAAATACGTACAAATGTTTTATAAATGTAAGTTTAGCAAAAGCTTAATTTCTAAAAAGACATTTAACTGGAAAATTAAATTTAAGATCTATTATAGATTTGTTAATGAAGTTTTCGTGTATCTAATTTAGCACTTTACAAATATACTCTCTCCTCCGTTTTAGTGAGGAATGTATTTGTACTAAATTTATAAAGCTGGAATGATCCATAAAAAACAAGAATATTTTGAACCTGGTGCTTGAACACATAAAGAGGGAGATGATAAGGAGACGTGCGTCACGAGGCGATGAGGCGATTGCAATGTTGCAGATGAATTTGCCAAAAACATAAGCTTACCAAAACATGTCTTTCTTTCCACCCCAAGTAAAATTAAATAACCTAAGATTTGCAGTTAGTTTCAAAAGAGTCAGGATGTGTGCCAGACAGAGAAATTGGAACTGCTTTAGTAATGTGTATGAACATCATACAAAACCTAGTTATATAAATCTTGTCATGGCTATATCTCACTTCCTCTTAGATCCAATGAAAATAAAACTTTTTAAGAAAAATATTTTTCCACTCATGTAACGACATCTTCTAACACAAGTTAGGCGATTGTCCAGCCGGTGCTTTAGGATAAGACACAGTTTCATACAGTCTGGATGGGTAGACATAAGGAAGACATCATATGATCCATTGACACTGAAGTGTTTCAAAGATATTATACATGTAAAATATTGTATTAAAAAGACAATGAGATGACAATTAGATAAGTAAATGATTATCGCTGCAAGCAATAGCCATTAATGTTACTATTTCGAGGAATAGTAAATGAATGAGACTGTAAATTATTGTCCAGATTCTCATTTGCAACAAATTGGAAAGGAAACGTCTGGACCTGGGTCAGCTGTATAACAAAACTACACCTGATAGTTTTCAGTGAAGCATTGCAAACTTGAAGTAGAAAATATCGAAGATGAATTAGACATAAGCAGACAACAAACAGTGTGTGTGTGTGTGTGTGTGTGTGAGTGTGTGTGTGTGTGTGTGTGTGTGTGTGTGTGTGTGTGTGTGTGTGTGTGTGATAGTTTGCCTTTTACATCATAACGGTGAAACAATGCATAGAATGTATACTAAACTTAATCATGGGTATTCTACAGCATACTTGGAACTTATTTGACATATTGGATTCAAAATAGTACAGATACGCTCCCCATACTGGTACACTAATTTTACAAAGATAACACACACAAACATTTATTATATGCTCATTTTTGTCTCCGTTAACTTTACATTGTCAGAATCGTGCAATATTTTACGATATTGCGCTCTAGTGTATCATCATATTGAACTCACGTGTACAAAACAGTGTATTAGGAACTACTTGTAAACAAATCATGTACACTCTCGTAGTAGACGCTTTACGTTTTGGTTGATTAAATTTGTTTCTGAATGAACTAAAGCAGATATTTCGTGGACTGCCACATACCAGCTGCTTTGGCACATTCCGCGTTAACCTTTTTGATACAATTTTTCTAATTTAGGCTAGCTATAGACCTCAGACATGGTCCTTACATATAACATGCAAGTGACAAGGCAAAAAAAATATACTTACAGTTTAACATCCTGAATTTCCTCTAAATGTACTTTCTTACTTCTGCAAATTCGAATTACACGGGCCATGTCATGGGTTCTCAAGCTTGATTACACATTTCGAAATTGTACTGTAATTTCGACTATATTCCAAGTGCAATTACATCCTCCTTACTGCACTCAGAATGAAATAAACATTATATTCCATAGCGTCTTTTTGATAATTGCAATTGAAAGACTTCATATTTTTCCCACATCATGATTTCAAACATTAAATGACAGAACAGAAACACGTTTTCAGGTGTCAACACGCTTCTCCCTCGCTGCTTCAATCCGATGTATTTCATGTAGAATTGGAACAGACAAATCCAGTCCATAATCACGAAATTTTATAGAAGCGACAAAAATACCAAAATCTATTCATTCCAGATCAAATAGAAAAGTTGTTGCAATGAGCATTCATTCACAATTCGACTCCAAATTTAAATTTTAAGTAGACCAAAGAGCCGTTTTCTTTCGAAAGTTATGTCTAGCACGCGACTAAGTTCAAATTTATCTGGGCGGAGTTATGTGCGCATTAATAACGTTGTTGTGTAATGATGAATCTGCGCTTGTGCATTTAGTTTGGAATACGACATACATTCAGTTACTTTGTTTCTTGTAGTGTATTTTTGTTTATATAATTAAGCCTTAGGTTGAATAAGAAAATGAGTATATAATAAAAAGGTTACTGCATTTGTATGGGAAAATATGAACTCGTTTTGTCGGATGGATATACTGCACTCCCAAGGTCGTGCAGTATTTCCATCCGACAAAACGAGTTTATATTTTCCCATACAAATGCAGTAACCTATAAATACAGCTTAATTACAGGCCAACATAATGATTTCCTAGATTTTGGCTTCTCTAAAGTAATTGACCGCACACTCATCAATAAAATAAAGTTTTCGAATAACGAAAGTTAACCATTCCATTCACTAAGCTATTAAATTCTCATTAATTTCAATAAAGGAACTTCTGAGTTACGATCGTAAAGTTCGTCGCTCCACTGAACTTAAGAAATAATGACTTAAAAGAGATCTCTATCTGAATAGATAAAAAACCTTTGTTCAATGTGGCAAATTTAACTAATCCGGGGTGAGCCAGTGCGAGTAGATTATGTAAACAAAATGAACGCAGGTATTACGTTTTGAAATAGACGATTCTATTCAGGTGATTATTTCGATTCAAAAATGAAAAATAAATTGAATTTGAGTCATTTGTACCAACTGCAGTCTGTTTGACCTAGTACTATCGAACGCTAGTGTCGTATATTGGCTGCTAGCTGCGATGTCGCAATTTTACGCCGTACAGACTAAAAGTAACAGTTGGTGACACACGCTTCCAAACAGGTGTAACTAATAGGCAAGATAAAAAATGCCTCTTTTTCTCCCATCGTTCCTAAGGGAGACGAAACGTCTCCATGATAGAATCTAGACACTCGCCCATAATTTTTCTATTGTGTAGAATTCGTGTACATAAACAGTGATAAATGATATGCCATGCAACAACATCGTCAGGAAATTACAATGAGTAGGGACATACTGTATGTTCTTGAGTTCCTGCAACAAATAATTCATAATATGGCAAACAATTCAGTCAAAAACAGTTTGCATACGTGTTTAGGAAATAACCAAACCAAGTCAGGTACAGTATAAGTTTGTAATTGTCTAAATCTTCTGAAACCCTTGGCAACTCTTTGTCGCATTTTTCATAGAAGCAGTCGCTGTAACTCAGTGGGTAGAGCGCAGTATTCGTAATCAAAATGTCTCGGATATAATGCACGCTCAGACCAACCCAAATCGGCGAAATTGTTGTTCTCGCAAAACGTTGAAAAGGTCGTTACAAATCACACAAACTCAGTGAATATATGGTTTCCATGTATGATTATTGAGAAAGAAGCCTTCATTCAAACATATGACAAGGAATTAATGCAAATTATATTTGACAATAATAAAACTGGGCTTGACTAGGTAATAAACTCTGAAAAGCTAAAGGAAGATTAACAGTTGTATAGAGGTTTAATGACATAAGCGTATCCAATCTGGCAATGGAGGTAAATTTGTGTTGTAATTTACGCAGAGTTAATTCTTTCGGGGATGGGGGAGGATCTGACATCACCAGATCTATTTCTTTGGTAGATCTGATATCATGTTATGCCATAAGGTACGTAAAGGGAGAATTATTATGTGTACATTGGTTTCCTGTAACAATCAATATGCTTTCTCTGCTTTTGCTTCCTTCCCTTAACATAATGTTGCTGTTGACTAATCTGCAGTCATTTCAAACAGCCATATTTGAGAGTAAATAGCAACCATATCATGCATCGTTTGTAAATTTTACGACTCCGTTTTTATGTAAGCTAATCCAGTTGAGAAGGTTGTATTACCGTAAGCTAAGCACCATTATTGTTTTTGTTTCTAATTAGACAAAACAAAGTCATTTTATTTACACACGGTAAAATAATGTTGATAGCTTACTACGTGTCTCACACTTCTATTGGCTAAAGTGGTTGTGGTTGGAGTTTATCGAGACAGAATTGATCTTCCCTCTAAATACTTAGATGTATTAGGGTATACATCAATTCTTCACGCCACACCGCTGTCCTGGTATCAAACTTTACATCAAACCCTACCATTACCTTCTATATTATCGTCTATAGACCCACTCAAATTGAATGCCGAAGTGGTGCAAATCAAGCCTTTTGAAGACCTTGCTGTTAGTCTTTGAGGGGAAACTTAGTTAAGTGTTTAGATGGAAACAATATAATTGTGTTTAAATGGATATTAGGCAACAGAATATGCGTCTTTTATTTAATAAACACACTTCGATCTTTATTTGTATTTAAAAAAAAAAAAAATTTACTTTTTATATCCCTTTCGCATGCATTCTGATCTCTAAATCAAACTGAAGATTGTAAGATAAATATTTCCTGCATTTTTTCTAATGACAAACTTTGTAGTTGTACACAGATGGATCTTGATAATAATCACCGATTACTTTCTCTATAAAACTTCAGAAATGAATAAATTCGCATTGTTTACATAATTATAACCTGTCCTTATCACCCAGGCTTGATAAATGACATCATTTCACCATGGCATCTAGATACGTTTTTGAATGTGATCTTCTGTCGATACATGCATATAAATTGCGAAAGTACCTGCAGTATTTGGATTTTAACCTCAGTTCTTACAGCTCCTTGAGAATTGTAGGCAATACTACCCCTAACAAAATGCTGAATATTAGAATTCCACAAACTTAACACCACACATCTTCCACACCGAACTCTGTTGGAACGATCGAAAGCGCCATCACCACTTTATGCACTAATGTAGTCGTAAAAATTAAGTGCGTTATGAAAGTTATGAAAGTACTTCGATTTTATAAGACGTTTATGCTAGTTGAGAAATGGCACGCCTATCTGGTTAAGATCTAAATACGCTTAGGTTGATATTGTAGACAATATAGTTTAACGTACATGCCAAGTGGTGATATTCATCATTGTGCATTGGATTGCAATCCAACAGAGGAAAAATAGAAGAGTTCTAACTAAAGAGGCATGAGAACTTGCACGACCTATCTTCGGATGCGATATCTGTCACTACCACTCGTCCTATCGTCATCATATCTCTCATTGTGAAATCGGTGTCATCACAACATGGAGAAGATGTACATAGTTTGGTAGAACATGGAGGAGATTGTGAGTGTTGACATGAGCTTGACAATATTTTTACTTGTATACAATCATTGAAATTATTTAAATCACCATAACTTTGAACAATGACTTAAAAAAGATGTACATCCAAAACGGGAATTAAAACTTCAGGTTTTACCTCGAAACATACGACGGTGCAAAAACGTTTAAAATTCTTTAAATATATAAGCTAATTATAAATAACGGATTAAACACGAATAATAAAGCAATAACATAGTTTGTCATATGCATGGTGTGAAAATTTATCCAACAACTTCAACACATAAATGCAAAAATGTGTTACAAACATATATAAAGATCTAAAAATGATCAATAAGTGAATGTGGGCCAATTAATGAAGTTTTAAAAGAAAACTGAAAAATATGAGGTCAATAAAATTAAAAATTTAAATGCTGCTAGTCTTAAAATGAGCTAAATAAATACATTATGTGGAGGATATTGAAAAATAAAATCACAGTAGCCATCATAATATGGTAAGGAATGTTTGGTTTTCCATTTGGGTAACCGTTAATGTCTAACCTACCAATCCCCACTCATGCACTTGAGGTAAAAGGGGAGATGTCCATTCCTCACTGGGTAAGTGACTTTGGTTTTGGCTGAACTGTATATTTTAATTTAATTTAATTCAATATATAATTTAATTCATATATATATATATATATATATATATATATATATATATATATATATATATATATATATCGTAACCGCGTTTTCGTGAAATTTTCTGAACGTCTTCTTCCTGTTTTTAAAGGCATTTGCCATTGGATAGGTTAACAATAGAGACTGTGCTGCAAAGGTCTGCAACAAACTTAATAATGCCTCACAGTAACCAGTAATCCTAGACTGTATACTGTGTTGTTATAGATGTATGCACTGGAATACGTTTGTACGCACGGTGGAAGGATGGATAACTAAAACCATGAAAGTAGAAATGTAAGAATAATGAAAATACATAAGAGTAAAACTTTTTTCTCCGTATTTCACCTATCCCCAACTCTCTCCAAAATAATACCTCTGACACATTTACACTAAGTATGGTGTTCTCTGGTACCTGTGAACCATTTTTATGAATATTTCACATTTATCTTTCCTCATAAATTGTAAACATTGAGCACATGGCCCCCACCTTGGCACTGTAATGTGTCCTGTGGTAATAAAAGAAATTAAACGAAAGTGAAAATTATAATTATTTCATAATGTACAGTACTATATATAACTCAACGTCAACATAGACCACATGAAAGAATGACCCTGATATGTACATTTTACTCAAAAATAGAATTGCCTACAAAGGAAATGAAACACAAATTAAAGTTTGCAACATTACGTCGGAAACTTTTATCCAAGAAAACAAAAGCAGAAAATAGGTTCGCTCGTTGTCTTGGAGTGCACATGCGAGTGAAAACGTAGGACGTGTTTTTCAATATCTCTGCAAGGTAAGGGAACATATTCAGTGTTATTATGATGTTCAGAGGTATCGTTCTCGGTTAATTGTATCCGCGAATTTGAATCTGCATAACCATGAGTGACAAGTGACTTAAAACTAGCATCTGGAAAGCAAAAGAAATGAAAGAAATAGAACAATTCACCTGGTGATAGCCATGTGGTATGAATTTATTGAATTTTTGTAGAAGTAATAACATGTATATATGTAACGGGAAGGTGGGTATGGACAGAGGAGTTGGAAAATGCACATCTGGTGGGAAAAGCATAATTGATTATCTACTAACGACTTTAAGTGACTTCCAATTGTTAAAAAATTCCAAAGTGTTCGACTTTAACCCTTTGCTTTCAGATATTCATTGTACTTTATCATACCAATTTCGAATTAATCAGCTACATGTACTTAATGATTCTATCGCAGAAAAATCTATAATAAAAATAGACCTAAGTGATTGTGGGGTTCGAGAAGAAATAAATAATTCCTGGCGAATATAAATATCCAAATCTGAATTATATTGACTTTAAAACGAGTTTGGATTTAGAAAAGATCTATTTTTCATTACCCCAAAAATACGTCTAAAACTTTACGTTTAGAACTTCAAATCATAAGTTTCCCCTCGAAAGTGTTAGGTAGGCTAATGATCCTTATAATGAACGATATTGCACACTTTGTCAGTCTCAAGAAATTCAGGATGAATATCATTATATTATATCTTGTTCTTATTTTCAAGATGAAAGACGAACATTTATACCTCACGTTTACACTATCAAATCACTTAATGAATACAGATAATGTACGACTCTTAAAAACTATTTGCAGGTTTTTAGATTGTGTTTTCCAAATATTGTAAACCCTGTTAAAGATTATGTAATATCATCGCACGCTATATATTCATGTTCTTTTTCTTATGTACTTCATATGATGTAACCTTTACAACCTGAGTGTAATAAAGTCTTGTCTTGTCTTGTCTTGTAGAAGGAATGGAAAAAGTAAGTAAGACTGGGTACAATGAGAAGGAAGGGAGAAGATGGCATTTAATGTAGCAAATTTATACCTTTAAAATCAATGACCACTGTATCCAAACATTCATGTAATCAAGCGTTTGCTTCCGTCTAATACAATTTCTATATATGCCTGTTGAGTTTACAAAGGACCGCATTATCCTGAACAATAGTCGAAGATAAAGAAGGCAAAAAAACATCCGAAATTGAAAATGATACATGATATAATTTCTGGCTCAAGTTTTCTGGCTGTTTCTAGTTTTCTAATAACGCAGACAAAATAATACTTTACACTAGAGCTGAGATAGTCTTCAAATAATTCACGATTTTAATATGAATTATCGAAGCTTTTTGTACTTGCTTATGTAGTGAAAGCGATCCTCCGCATATAGCTTCAATATTTATCTCTGGACACTCCAGTTGTAACACAACCACCGTCACCGTCATCAAGGTTACTGACTGATGTTTCTTCCTTATCGTGGAAATGTTCGTAAACATCATGTGATATCATTGAGATGATAATAATATTTTTGAGCGAAAAAATGGAAACCACTCTACTACTGCCATGCCAAATTATCATTCTTGTTATTAGAAGGGGGAGATTCACCAAGTATGCTAGAAACAGCTTGTGTATCAATACGAGTCTATGTGGGACTTTCTCCACACCAAATTTAGTTCGAGAAAGGGAAATAAGTGGGATAGTAGGGATGAGAAAATTCACGCAGCAAAATGTAATAATGATGTAATCCATCCCTGGAAAAAATAAATCTCTACCCTCCTTTACGAAAAGAATTTCCGTGCTGTCTACGCCGTCAAGAATATCAAATACTACCGTCCATGTTAACTCATCTATGTACCGCCTCCTGTCGCTCCCAGGTTTAGCGTCGTGTTGAGATGATAGTAGGAGCAAAAACACAACCCCGGCTAGCGAGGTGGTGGTCTTTAAGGTATTGGGACCAAAGAAATCCAATTCATTCAATTCCATTGCAACGTATTTCAGAAGGACAGCATACTTGGAGCTGAGTACAACAGCAAATAAAGCCCATGAAATAACATTCAATGGCAGATGACTGGCGTGTGATGGATAGTCGACCAGCTTTCTTGTCCCTTCCTTCTTGAGATAGAGGTAAGACTTCACAAATGTGGCAATGAAGAGAATAATAACTGCGATATCTGACGCCAGCCAGCCCAGACAATATACGCCATAATAGGAGATAAGGTAAACGTTTATAATGGAATCCTGAAGTAACAGTATCACAATGCAAAGAAGACGTAACGGCAGATGACGAATATATTTACAGCAGATGAATATCATTTTAAGGCACAATTGTTTCTTGATTAAACACTAGTATACTCTACCACTCTGAAATATGTGAGCGTCTTAGATACGGTGCTGTGTTGTTTCTGTTTGCAGATTAGCTGGGCTGAAATTTAAGAGGTCGTACTGAACTTCTTCCGAGAAAAGTCAAATGCTGTTGTTACATAGATGAAAACTTCTGTCATCTAAACATTAGTAGGTGGCAAAACAATGAACAATTCTCATACAGATAATAACTGCTCGAGCACGCAAACTTGGAGTTTAGTGGCTTAACTGTGGCAGAATCGATAGAAGCTTTTGATAACATTATTGACTGACAAGCTGTTTCTCGGCTCCATTCCCACACCTTGTAGATGCTGTTTGCAATTTAATTAATTTGTCCCAACTCTGAAGTAGTTGAAGCCGATTTCATCTAAATATTGTTCGGTTATATTTCGCATTCCAGCTCCACTTAAATCCCATCGGCACAATCCATTACAGTGAACATTAGAGACCAGAGATCTTCCTTAATCGTAGAACCATATGACGAGACTGATATCTACTTACTTTTTCAATAACTGCAAATTCATAAAACAGAAAAGGCTAGTTCACTGAGTCTCTATGTACCCGACATCTCCATCCGTAACATATTTAATTTGATATGAAAATAGTCCCCTTTTGACTAATTTTTTCTGCTTGAAAAGACCGTAAATATGTTGATGTTATTGTATAAATGTATCAATCTGTAATTGCTACCGTAAATATGTTGATGTTATTGTATAAATGTATCAATCTGTAATTGCTTGTATCAATAAAAAGTTATGCTTATGAATTAGACCACGAAATATATATATATATATATATATATATATAGAGAGAGAGAGAGAGAGAGAGAGAGAGAGAGAGAGAGAGAGAGAGAGAGAGAGAGCATTGTTATGCTAGAATGTTAAGCAAATCAGACAATACAGTTTTGTAAAGCACCAGCTCCTTTCCCTGTGAAATCAGTTTAGCATTGGTTTTACCTGCAATATCTTTCTCTTGTTCGCATGATTGGAAGAATGGGGTCAATGTTTAATAAGTCGAAATTTTTTATTCTCATTTACTTTTTCTTGTTTTAAAACCACATCGTCATGTATTAACTGTTTTGTTGGACTTTATACGGTAAGAGTATCCGATTCCAATTGAACAGTATGTCAACAAAGAAAACAAATACATAGCCTTTATTAGTAGTATTATGTGGCGATTTGATTTCTTCTTTTATTTTTTCCTACATAATGTTCTAAATAAAAATGAAGCTTAGGCGCTTCACAAGGAAAGATTGGGTTGAGATCCTTGGTAAACATATTGCAAAACGCTTGGGCTCCGCTATTCTTAGAAACACGGTCAACTTCAACGTAATTCGTATTTACTCAGTTTGAATGCCGCTAACTTATTAATTTAGTTTACTAAGAATAGCTGGCTGTCACGTTTGCTCAGCGCCAGCTATAAATTTACTGTCTTGGGAATATTACCGCGGCCATGTTTTTGATGTCTAAACATTGCCGTGGGCTAGTGTTAATCTCTTACGCAAGGTTACCGTGACTCGCCAGAGGACCGGAAATTTGAGTTGCTGTAGGCTACCGCTCGCATCATTTGACAAATTCTTGTAGTCATCACACCTAGTTGTTAAAGATTAGTCCTAAGATCAGAGAAAACCCGCGAGGGGGGTGGGACGGGGCGTATTCTCATCCGTCGCCACGTTGACAGACAGAGAGAAAGACATTGTCCGCTCAGTTTGATTGGATCGGTTCACCGCGACATCCAATCGGAATTGAGACAGAGGGTGTGATTACAATTTAGATCCGAATTATAATTTTCATAACTCGTAAGCAAAAAGTTAGTTTCTCCTGGGAAGTTTGTCGAGCAAATAGGGTTACTCCGAGAAAGTCACTCGTGATTTGGCGGTTAAACTTAGAAAGACCAAACTTCGAAAAGGAACCTTTTTAGGGGACAGAACTTCCGGTTCAGTTGAGTCCAGAGTCTCCAAGAGGGGAGACGGAAATGAGACTAGTAGACAGAAGTCTAGAAGGTGGATAGAAGGTGGAGGAGGAGGAAAAGGAGCCTGTAGGAGAAAGTGGAGAGGAGGAAAAGTAGTATAGAGAAGTCGAGGAGGAAGAGAATGAATTTGGAGAAAGTCGGGAAGGAAGAGGAGAAGGAATTGGGAAAAATAGGAGAGAAGATTACAACAGATGAGTAGAATACAAGGACAGGTGGAAATCTATCTCACACTACTAATCAAGTGATACAATAGGCTATTAAATGGTCGAGCGGAAGGAGTGTAATTGGGAATTGAAGCATTTGATTATTGAATTGTTATTAAATTGTTATTCATTGAATTCGAGCCTTTTGTATATTTAATCATTTAACCGTCGGCACTGCTGACTGGGGGCTCGGAGCTTTACATCTATCTTTCACTAATTTAACTTCCAACCAAAATCGAGCCTGGGTGGGAATTCTACAATAGTTTAAATAAAATATTGGGAGCACCCCACCCGAATCCAACCATAACACATAACAACGAATTTTCTAAACTGACAAAACATAGTCATTCTTCTTACCCCCCGCCCCCTTTGTGATTGCTCTCAGGTATTGAGCTACACCTCCGTGAGACCGGTGTCAGATGTACATCTAAAGAGCTCTACATATAGTAGTATACTCCTGTACCATTCACCAGCATTACCATTTGAATTCGGCTTTTACCAAGGATTATCCTACTTTTTGCAGATGGCTCGGGCTCAAAACAAACTTTGACTAAGCAAACTCCGTGTTCGAATATTTCAGAACAAATGTTTCATTTGCATCAGGAACTATCCTCATGTCATTTAAATCATACTATCTATAATCGTTCCAATATCTAGCTGATATTTTAAAGTATAGTTTCATTGATATCGGTCGAAAGAGGATTTGTGTCCTAATGAATGGGCAATGACTCTTTCATAAGAACCATAACCTATTGCAACTAGAAGTGGTTCCCAGCCTTATTTGAGCTTCACAACCCCATTTCCACATTTTTATAAGTTTTGATACCCTCAAAAAGAAATCCTGGCGACCTTCCAGAAGTCTTCGCGACCCTGATTTATGTCGCGATCTAGGGGTTGGGAACCACTGGAGTAGACCTTGTCTCTCTGTATCTTTCCTTGATTTGACTGCTGATCTAGTTAATTAAAAATGTACTGTATACACTTACAGTGGTGCCTTTTCGCTTGAAATTACTCCTAAATTGATTGATCAAAATGTACTAAAATATAACAAAAGGAGGACAGTTAAATGTAACTAAAAGTAATGTTAATTGCATACACACGTAAATCTTAAACATTATTTGACAAATAGGAAACCAATATTTTTATTCAACGTCTTATACAAACATATTTTTGTGTGCGTTGGTATGAAGATGAAAAAGAAGTATTGAAGTTTATTATATAAATTTATAAGTGAAGATAGAAATGATTTTTACCCTGTGTATGTATTGAGGGAAATAGTATACAAATTTATGTTCAGATGTATTTTACTCAGAAAATTAATTTTCTGCGTGTATTGTGTTTAAGTACTTTCCAAAAAAGCAGCTTCTGATTCTATTATTTGGTCAGTTTTACAAATCTTTTAGCGATATCAAATTCGGAAATCGTTTCAGAGAATGAGTCCCTACAATATTTAATTTTATGCTAATTGAAAAAGGACATTCTTCAACCTGGTTTCTCATTTGCAGCATTTGTCCTTGGGCGATCCTTTATCTCCATATATATATATATATATATATATATATATATATATATATATATATATATATATATATATATTCATTTATTTATTTATTTATTTATACCACATACATTAAAAAATAACATGCATTTAAAGTGTTGGTATAAAGCAATTTGATATACCAATACTATTGGTATATCAAATTGTGATCCGCCCATGGCACAATAATACGCATATATAAACATTCTCGCGAGCGTCTGCAGTTGATTCTAGATCAATGATCAATTTCCACAAATTAGTGACGTATGAAAAATAATGATGAAAAGTATTAATAATCCCCGTTTTCTAAATTAATTTAACATGGTACACATTTTCATCACAATCCTTTCTGCTTTCTGTTCTCCCCTCCCCTCTCAAGCATAACGGACAAACTGCGCAGAAATGTGGAATGAGAGAGAAAAAGAATTTGGGCTGGATTAAAACCTTGAAATAGAAATTACACCAAGTAACCTACAAGAATATGGTTCGTTGTAACGATACGTGTGCACTTTCCTTGGGATTTATCTACAGTGTTTATCAATGATACAAAGTTGCAAACCAGTAAATTCCTCGGATACGTGGTACACATACTGTGATATATTTAATGTTATGTTTTGTTGTTTTTCTTAAACATACCATAATGTTCTAAAAAATCGATTATTATTTAAATATGAAAATGTCCAAAGGCATCTCTCTCTCTCTCTCTCTCTCTCTCTCTCTCTCTCTCTCTCTCTCTCTCTCTCTCTTGACCATCGTAGCAGGATACAGGCTAAAATCTATGAAATGGCGAACGTAGAGGATTTTTCGACAATATCTCTGGACTTATGAATGATGGTAAAAGTTAAGTCAAACCGACCAAAGGATGAGAGACAGACAGACAGACAGAAACAGAGTTTTAAAGTCAAACCGACGAGAGAGAGAGAGAGAGAGAGAGAGAGAGAGAGAGAGAGAGAGAGAGAGAGAGAGAGAGCTTGTGGGTCGGTTGTACTGTTGCTAAAGCAGAATAATGACTTAGATCAACTGTAAATATATTAAAATATTTTAATTACCTCTTGTTGGTTCGTCAGTTGGCTTAGTTTCTATTCCACATTAATTTCCATGCGCCTAAAGGTGAATGGCATTGCGTTCATTTGAATGGTGTAGCTTTCCAAGTGTTGCTCTACTTTTATTATTAAAACCATCTTTCATGTTTAAATCATAAGTGTGTATTATATTGATTTAATCAATGTGGAGAAAAATAGAAACCAAGAAAAGAAAACAATCAACTTATCAATATGCAGAAGTGATTGTAAATAGCCACTACGGCAGAGAACTACATTTTGTAGCGGACACACTAGGGGATGTGAGGAGTTCATTCACTAGGTCAATACACGGCTGCCTGTAGTAAATCTGAACTCCGTTCAAAGGTCAAATATATGTATTTGTATGTGATATAAATAAAATATATGTACGGAATGTACGCTGTATCAATGATACACCACTCGTTGTATAAATTTTTCATTAAAGGAAACTCAGCAAGCTTCGTTTCCTTTTAATGAAAAATTTATACATCTCGCGGTATATCACTGATCCAGCGTACATACTATACATATAATCTATATATATATATATATATATATATATATATATATATATATATATATATATATATATATATATATATATATATAGACCATTTGTTTCTACATTTACCGAAATGTGAAGCGAAAAACCACTTTAAGCGGTTCATACTTAAGTTTGCACAACATTTTTCAGTTCACACTTAAGTGAACGTAACAAGTGAACATAAAAAATTAAAAGTCTTTACAAGTGTGTTAAATAAACTAGCCGTACATGTATATATGCAAAACTATCATTTTCCGTAATTTGCATTTGCAAGTGAAGTCAAAAATCAACTTTTGATTACTTGAACATTTTGTTTCGCATACACATAAAAGCGCGTCGATATATATTGGTTTGGTATTTTATGTTACAAACATTTTTTAATGAGCAGAATATAAATTGAAATGTAGTTCTGC
>JAECUM010034882.1:0-43389 GCA_016617855.1 Megalonaias nervosa
GAGACAAGAAGAAAACGACAGGAAGAAGAAGCAGAGAAGAAACAAGGTCTAGGAGAGAAGGAGGATAGTAAATGTGAAACGGTGACGGTGCTCTTAGACATCTTGGCAGAGTTAAGGAGTCTGAAACAAATGTATCAGACGTCTTTATTACGACAAAAGAAACAAAGACCTTCCCGAGCCAAACAGTCCAACCCCGTCCACACACCTACTACGCCTGAGATACCAACGCTAGTGATTTCTACCAAATCATCGACAGGAGCAGGTCCAGAAGTAGGCCTTGGCCGTGGCAAAGGGATAAGGCAGCTAAAGCTCATTACTTCCGGTTCCTGAGTTTGTTTAAAAAAAAAACAAAAAAAACCCCCCAAAAAAAACCAAAAACAAAAACACCAAATGGTCCTTTTCAGGGCCACCCACTTCATTAGAATAGAGATAGTATTCATTTGCCAAAATCAATTAAAACTCAAAATCCCTTTGTTGCCCCATGATGTACGTGTGTGAGTGCGTAAGAGTAGGTCCTTATTCTAAAAAATCAAAACCAAGAGACACATACGTTTTTTTTTTCTGGTCTATTCTGGTACAAATGTACAATTTAATTCACAACGCAACACTTTAAAAAGTTCATTAGCTTCTTTTTTGTCTTTATTCACTCTCTCCATTTTCTGGATTTCTTCACTGTCACAGGTTTTTCCATCTTTTCTTCCTCACTTTCTTCTCGTCTTCTTTTCTTCTCTTTCTTAACGTGCCTGGGTTATTCCTTTTGGGAGGGTACCTCTTCTTCTTCCTGTTAGGAATTCCTCTCTATCCCCTGCTCCTGTTGTTTCTTAGGGCAGTCTGAAGACCAATTTCCTTTCTTTTGACAATGATAATAGGTATCTTGACTTTTGTCTCTTTTGACACCTGTCTTGCTTTTTTGACGGTCTGGACACTATGAAGACCAATGCTCTTCCTTCTGACAGATATAGCAAGTATCTTGATTTTTATCTCGAAAGGAGGGGGAGTAGTCCGTCGGCTTGTCTGAAGAAAACTTTCTTATGGCACCTCTCAAAGCTCTGATCAGAAGTTCAATCTGTGTTGGCTCTTCCATCGTTCTGGTAGGCTTGAGAGTGAAATGAATACTTGGAGGGAAGACACGGTCCCTTTCTATATACACTGACCTTACATTTCTATAAAAGGGGACATGGCGTTTAAAATGTAGTCATTTGACATTTTGCACTTTAGATGAAATGATCGCATCATTTCGTGGAGAAAGGAGAAGAAAGTAAGAGACAGAAACGTGACTTATCGCCTCGTACAGTAGCTGAAGTCTTGGCTCAAATTCATGCCAGCGATTTTGAAGATGACATGAGTAAGCCAGAATCCAGGCCCAGAGAGTCTACACCAAGTCAAAGTCCATCACCAACAGTAAACCCTGAAAAGTACTACCACATTCGAGAGACGGACAAACGCTCCTCTAGAAAATTTAGAACCACAGCCTACACGTACACAGTGAAGTTTAAAGATTTCAAGTCCGACGTACCGTTGGAGAAAGCAGAGAGATTCATCACCGATGTATGGGATTCTTTGTTAACCACACTGAAACAGCAATTCGAAGCCAAAGAAGACGATCGCTTGAGACTTTCCATTTATCACGACAGTCTGAAGTCACCCGTTTGGATCGATTTTAGCAAGCCATCAGAACGACACCTTCCAAAGTCGTCGACAAGATTCAATACATACAGCATTCCAACGACAAGTTTCACATCACCGATGGAAAAGCCACACTGTTCATGACCTGCGTTTCTCTTCCCAAAGGGACGGGACGCAAAAAGGTGTTATTGGTAAACAACCTTCGCAGCACCAAAAAGAGCCTCGTCCGAATTAACAATCCTCAAGACAAGATGTGTTTAGCCAGGGCCATCGCGGTGGGACGAACGTATGCCGACAAGAACAACGCGGTAGAATGGAAAAGAGCCTGGAAAACTATACAACGATCGGACCGAACCAAACAAGAAAGAGAAGCAGAACTGCTGTTACAGCAAGCGGGGATATCCAAAGACACACCCTGTGGCATTCCTGAAATGCAAACATTGCAAGACGTCTTAGCTCCATGCCACACCTTGAAAGTACATCCTCAAGAAGTGCGTGAACCTCTGTTGTTTCGAGGCAAAAATTTCAAAGACGGAAAATGCATTCACGTCTATCATCACGATGAACATTTTGATACCATCACCAGTATCGCCCCATTCTTGTGATACAGTTATTACTGTGAGAAATGTGACTATAGCTATAACGATCGAGAGCAACACAAGCATTGTGGATCGAAATGTGATGGATGTTTGGCCTCTAATCCCTGTCTTTACGAAGGACAAGAACGAGCGCATTACCCTGCTTGTCAGCGCACTTTTGTCAGCGCTACCTGTTACCAACAACATCTGAAGACGCAAGGTTCACAGCAGAAAAGTGCTTGTCGACTCCTGAGATTGTGCCCTACTTGTGGACAAGGCATAAGTACCAACAATGCCAAGGCTCACGTATGACGAGGAAAGAAACGATGTCACATTTGTCGCCCGCCAAATCGTGGACTTGGAGCACATTCAAAAATACCATTCTAGACATGAAGAGGAAAATGACCAGAAGAAAGGCAATTTCATCTTTTTCGATTTCGAATGCATGCAAGAGACCGGCATTCACATTCCTAGTTTCTGCGTGGCTCATCGAGCATGCGAGTAGTGCATCCAAGAACCTATCTTTGGTCATTGTCCTCACTGCAGCAAAATTCCTGGAGGACGTGAAAAAATCTTTCGGGGACCTACCACGCTTGCCGATCATGCCCAAGGGATCTTAAACCCAATTGACAAGACGTGGAGTAAAGAGGACATCGAACGTTACGGAGATCGTCATCCCTATTCCACGGTGATGGCTCACAATTTCTCGGGATACGATGGGCAATTTCTTCTCAGATACTATACGGAACAAAGTACCGAACGTCCTAATGTCACTTTGAACGGACCCAAAATCATGTCCGTGCAAGTGGGACAAGTGCAGTTTAAGATTCGATGAGTTACTTGGCCATACCTTTGAGCAGAATGCCTAAAACGTTTGGAATGACAGAAATGGTCAAAGGCTTTTTTCCAAACTTATTCAATACCAAAGCCAATCAACACGCCGTTCTACCGCTTTTGCCTGATGATCACTACTACGACCCCGACAACATGCGCACCAAACAACAAGAAGCTTTCTACGCTTGGTACCACTCTCACGCCTCGGACCCCTTCGACTTTCAGGAAGAAATGTTAAAGTATTGTCGTTCCGACGTGGACATTTTACGGCGTTGATGTGGAACATTTCGAGAACTGTTCATGGAGCACGGAGGGATCGATCCTTTGAAATAAGCCTGCACCATTGCCAAAGCGTTTTCATTAGTGTACCGCCAGCAATTCATGCCCGAAAATACCCTGGCTGTCATAAGCTTTTAGACGACAAACTTTATCAAACGTCAATATTCAGTCAAAGCCCTACGCTGGTTACATTACTTGTGCAACAAGGAAGGCAAATGGATCTAACATGACCGCAACTGAGGAGGCGAGAAGACCATCGAAAAGTATTCGGTAGATGGGTGGGACTTAGAAAACCCCAAGACCGTGTACGAGTTTAACGGTGGCTTATTTCACGCATCTCCCTCAACGTGACACTAAAAATCAGTTTCTACAACGTACCATGGAAGACTTGTGCCAGGCCACCTGTCAGCGGTGCTTGAAGTTAGAACAGCAAGGATACCAAGTGGTGGAATGTGTGAACACGAGTACGAAAACCGATCTCGAGTTTAAACGCATCGTGGAAAGCTACAAGTTGGTGGACTCACTGAATCCGCGGGACAGTTTGTGCAAAGGACTGACGAAACATTCACCTGTTTGTTGTACCAAGCCGACGAGGAGAAAGGAGAAGAAATCAAATAATTGGACGTGTGTTCGCTGTATCCTTACGTGTGCAAATATCGTCACCTTCCCGCAGGGCACCCACAATTGCTGACGGAACACATCGACGTGGAAAACATTCCACAATACGAAGAATTGATTAAATGGAAAGTCTTGCCTCCCACAGACTTGTACCATCCCGTTTTACCTCACCCTTGCCAAGGAAAACTAATGCTTCCATTGTGCCGTACTTGTGCCGAAACGTGCAACCAAGACCGACCTTGTCAGCACACCCTGTAAGAACGCGCCTTGACGGGAACGTGAGTCAACGTGGAATTGTTTAAAGCTCTGGACCTGGGATACCAATTGTTAGAAGTGTATGAAATTTACCACTTTCTCAAGACAGAAAAATACCACAAGGGCGACCAAACTCAGAAAGGCATTTTCGCATACTACGTGGATGCCTTTTTGAAACTGAAACAAGAAGCGAGCGGCTATCCTTCCTGGTGCCAGACTCTAGAAGACCAAAAGTAATTCAAAGAGAAATAATTTGACCAGGAGGGCATCACATTAGACCACGTGGAGGAAAACGAAGGAAGGCGATCGTTTGTTAAAGTGATGTTGAATTGCTTGTGGGGAAAATGGCACAACGACCGTGTTTACCCAAGACAGGGTATTCGATACTTCCCGCTACTTCCAGATGATTCACGACAAAACTAAAACCATGATACACGTTCGTGAGGACTTGATCTTAGTCAATTACGAAGAAGAACTCGACTTTGTAGAAGCCGACGAATTTGGAAATGTCATCATTGCGGTCTACGTGACAGCCCATGCTTGCTTAAAATTGTACAGAGCTTTAGAACTGTTTGGAGATCGTGTGCTTTATTTTGACACAGAGAATTGCATCTACATCGATCGCCTGGGTCAACGACACACTGTCATCGAAGGAGACCGTTTAGGAGCCTGGACGGATGAGTACCCCAATGACAAGATTCTAAGTTTTGCAAGTGGCGGTCCCAACAATTACGGTTACGAATACCGCAACCAACAAGGAGAAGTGCACACTGAGTGTAAAGTGAAAGGATTGACTCTCAATTATCGCACCAATCAAGTGGTGAACTTTGCGGTATTGAAAGAAGCTTTGGAGTCTGGAGAGGATCAACATTTTAAAGTGACCACTTACCAGCCTCACAAGATTGTACGTTTAGCCACACATCAAATCGTCAGTCGGCCTTTGGGAAAAGTCTAACAATTCGTGTACCAGAAGCGAGCGCGACTTCCCAACCACTTCACTTTACCTTACGGACACACTTGTATAAACAAAATGGTTCCAAAACGATAGCCTCCAACAAAATGGATGACTTCGACACAGCAAGAATCGAGTGAGAGACCCACTGAGAATTTCAAGTTCAAACCGTACCATATTCCTGTCTTCTTGCCCGGCTATTGTAATTGTGCCAGTCGATTTGAAACGTTTCAAAAATGGCCCACTGATATGGAAGGATTACTTACCTCGAATGTTTTAGCTAGAACAGGATTTGTCTACTTGGGACCTGAGACTTGATTGGGATACGAAGTACTGTGTTTCAGTTGTGGTCTGAGGTTGCGTATGGATCGCTTTATCTGTAAAGATTCAGCTATTCTGGAACATAGTCGATGGTCTCCACATTGTCCTTACCTTTCTATGGCCTTTCCACCCATCACACTACGGTACAGGTATGACGGTACCTTAGTAGTACCGCTGTCCAGGAAGAAAAAAAATAGGAAGACTTCCAAAACTACGCATAAAAAGGAACGATGTACATGCTCGGCACTACATTACGACTAGTATAAAAATGGAGAACGTCCAAGACCGATAGTTCATTGTAACTACAAACACCAAACGAGAAAGGTGAATGCTAACAAACAGACAACACCATTCAAGTTCGGTGATTCTCAAGTAAAGTGCGATGCTGTGCCTTGCGATTGCAGGGATTCTGTACCCTGTGACCTCAGCGATTCAGCACCACATCATGGGAACTTTGCTGTGACTACTACTACAATACCTACCATGAAAAGTGATGCTGTGCGTGTCAAACCTGACGGATGCGAAAGCGATGCCACTCGTTACTGTACACCTTATCACTTTACTGGTTTGCATTGTCTATATCATCCTCCACGCGAAGTCATGCATATACCACCCTACGGATGTCATCCAACCCTAAGCAAACTCCTGCGGATTTCACCGTACCCTCATCGAAATGAACCTGTGAAAGAAGAATATTCATTTCCTGTGCGTTTTCCTGAATACTATGACTTTGAAAGTCGATTCCAAACCTTCCAAGGAAAGTGACCTAAATATCTGGGAGGACCTACCCCCGAAGAATTAGCCAGAGCCGGATTTATATACTTGGGCGAAGTTGATAAAGTCAAGTATTTCAGTTGCGGTGTGTCACTTCACCAGTGTGAGCAGAAAGATTCCGCTTACCTGAAACATGCTCGACGGTCTCCGCATTGTCACTACCTATCTTTAGTGGGACCCCAATTATCCCTGGATGGATACTTTACAAGAGAACATTGGTGGTTTGCCTGTGGAGTTGAGAGAACGCATTTACCAAGAGTTTGTCAAAATACAAGTCCAAAGCAAAGAGCAATTACATTCGTTACGTCACCGATGATGGAACCACTGGTACATAAATGGTATAAGAGGACTGAATAATTTCAAAGCGCTCCATTCGTCAGACATTGATGAATCACGTGAGATTCATAAATTTCTGGATGCCACTCATTGTACTTACAAGGTGATCATAATACACCGAATTCCAATGGTCGAGTTAGAGGATTACCAAAGTCGTTTACACCAACAAATCTTAGTTCAAGAGGAAACGTCTGTACTACGTGTGGTGCATGAGTTAGTGACTAAACATTTTTGGTGTGGTACTGAAATAAAACCGATTCTGTTCAAAAAAGTACACTTATTACCTCCGAAAAAAAAGGTATTAAAAAAAAAAACTAGCTACCATGCTACGAACTTTATCACTAGTGATACAACAGATTCCATGGAAGGAAATCAATGGCAGTATTCAGACTGTGCTGGACTACCAACTCTTTTTACCAGCAATGTATCCAATGAATTTGGATCGTCGTGTAATGTGTGTCTTAGTGATTTGCTTTCTGGGATTTCGTTTGCCAGCCGATTCCTTGTGGGCTCGGTACGATCTATACATTTCGGGAGGACCTCTGTTTGACTGTACCAAGTGTCGAGTCCGTAAGAACATGACAAACTGTCCCTAGGACACCAAAAGATGTTGTACTATGACTTTTGTGTGTTTGAAGTTTATCGATCTACTTCTCCCTTTGGCTTTGATGTATTTTGTGTCTTTCGTGTTGCATTAAAAAAAAAAATTTCTTGCAATAAACGTGTCCTGAATAAAAGTATAAAAACTCTTGTCTTGTCAGTCTTCGTGTCAAAAGTGACATTCCCTGCACTATGGCTACCTCTTTTGTCTCTGCTCCGTCTTCCTCCACTTTCAAAGTCATCGACGAAAACTTAGATCGTGCCAGTTGGGAGGCCTTGTATCTTCGCCATCCCTTTAACATGTTAACTGCCGCACCCAGAGGTTCAGGCAAAACCGAATTTGTCAAACGTTTGATCGAACATAAACATCATTTGATCGGTTGTCCACCTCAAAGTATCATGTGGTGTTACAATGAGTGGCAGTCGGCGTACAGCCTCCTTCGAGAAAGTCAAGGTGATTCCATCGTGTTTGTGGAAGGCATTCCTGACGAAGACGACGTGATTGTGTCTGACTTAAGACAAACACATATGGTCATCTTCGATGACACGTTAGGATAAGACGAAGAAGAAACTAAACTGGTTTACTCGCAAAGGGCATCATCGTAATGCCAGTATCATTTACATCACCCAAAATTTGTTTCAACAAAGTAAAGCCCATCGCATTATCAGTCTCAATGCTCAATACGTGGTCTTGTTTAAAAGCCCTAGAGATAAATCGCAAGTGTAAGTCTTAGCCAAACAGTTAGGAACGCCTTGGCTGACTCATACGTACAACGATGCCACCCAAACCCCACACGCCTATTTACTCGTGGATTTAAAACCTACGACCCCCGATTATTTGTGATTTCGTACCCATCTGTTTCACCACTGGTGCCAAGACGGAGGGCCTGTCGCGTACACGTTCCCGTCGACATAACAACAACAACAAAAAAACTCTATAAAAACCTCGGACACTTTTGGTCTGTCTCAAACATCGTCAACATGACATCCCTTCATTCTCATCTTCCCGTCAAATTGATTCTTGCCTTGTACGGTATCAGTCTCGAAAAATTCCACAAATACGTGCTCGTGTCTTAGAAGCCAGTCTCAGAGAAGTCATACGATGGCTTATAGTGACAGCACGTCAATTACTGCAAAGCATTATTCACATTCCACATCAAACCAAACCCTTTTATGAGAGAAACAAAGTAGCCTTGACGCAACTGGCAGATCCCCACATCGACACTCAAACCAAAAAGCAAATCATTTTGAAACCTGGAGGTAGCTGTTTTCTAGGAGGTGTCATCATTTGCTAACTCTTAAAATGGGATCCCAACGCCCCAAAATTGATCCCCAAGAAAAAATTCACTACCCAACGTACCCAGAACAAAAATAGCAGCGGTGTCAAGACCAGGTCGCAGCCTCAGAAAAAAGTCCTCAGAAAAAGAAAAAGAAAAGCCCACAGAAAAGACCCCAGTAAACTTCCCGCAAGAGAGGCACTTCTACCAGGGTGCAACCTTACATTCGCAAACCACGACCTGATGTCCCCTCAAAGAAGTACACACCACCACCATCGTCGTTCTATTGTCCAGAAAAGAAAAGGAAAACGAAAAGGACAGTCTCGTCATCCGAAAAAACGCTCAGCCAAGCAATCACGTCTACCCCTGAAAATTTCCCATCGTCCGAAGAAAAAGTGGAGCAACCAAACGGAGGATCTATTGGCGATGTATTTTCCAATGATATTGTCAATTAGGTCGGCACAAAGACAGGTTATAAACCCTTCGACGTACTCCAAAAATACGCCCTCAAGAAAAATAAGATAAAAGGACGCATATCGAGCCATGGACATCAGTATGTTTTGTGCTCCTGAACGCCCAAAGATGTCCCCTCAAAGAAGTGCACGCCACCACCATCGCCGGTCTCCTGTCCGAAAAGGAAAAGAAAAAAGGAAAGGACAGTCTCGTCATCCGAAAAACGCTTAGCCAAGCATCGACGTCTACCCCAGAAAAGACACATTCGTCGAAAGAAAAAGAGGAGCGACCAAAGGGAAGGATTGTTTGGCGATATAGGAAAAAAGTCGCTATATTTTTGACGAGGCTAGAGTCCAAAAATAAAGATAAAATGGCGTGTGCCAAGTCATCGACGTTAGTGTATTTTTGTGTATGCCCCGAAACAAACAAACAAACAAAGATGTCACCAACCCCCAGAAACCATCCCTCTTCTACCCCCAAAGGAAAGAAAAGGAAAGGACTGCCTCCTCGTTTAGCCAAACATTGGGACGTGTTGTCCGTCGTGTCCACCAATACGAAAACAAATGATTCAAACTGCCTCCAAAGACGTCGTCGATACCGTGTGCGAATGTTGTCTGAATGTCTTGAAAGGAACGATACCTTTGTCACCACATCAGAAGAAATGCTTAGCCAAGTATCGACACATTCCAAATGGTTTAAAAAAAATACCCATCCGTCAAAAGAAAAAGATATTGGTCCAACGCGGAGGATTTGTGCACTTGTTGTTAGCACCCATACTCAAAGCCACATTGAGAACAGCGATTACATCACACGTAGGAGCTGCTGCTGCACAAATGGCTCAAAGATTAAAAGGATCAAGAAGACAAAAAGAGGACTCTGGAGTCAACAGATCTCAGACGTGACCATTGAAATCAGATGGAAGGACGAAAACTGGCTTTAGTGCCTTACAAACGATGGATGGAATTCCATCGCTGGCAAGAACAACGGATACCACATTTACCTCCGAATCCTCATTTGATCGAGCTGTCCCAGTTACAACACGAATTGCAATTGTTGATGGATCGCAGCGAATTGTCAGAAACGGAAAAATCGCAACGGGACGGTCAAATGTTGCAACGACTGCAACTCTTTCACCAGAAAGATTTAGATGAAACAGCTCTGCCAATCTAAAAGATTTTAAGGCCCTGATGAAAAATCCATCACCACCACAACCACCACCACCCTCAGCGGTCAAGACAGACGCAGCCCCACGGATACGTGAGGAAGAAGAGGCGCGAGAAGTCTTTCAAACAAAGTGAGCACCTCCCATCACTAGTAAGACTGCAGCTTCCTTGTTGACCCCTTCCCCCACACCCCAACGATAAGAACTGAAAGCTTGGGTTAAAAAGATGATGTCCACTCCTCCTTCGACAGAAGTCAAAAAGAAAGAAGGGAAACCAGAAGTGAAGAAAGAAAAGAATACAAAAGACATCCCATTACCACCATCACCACCACTACCCTCGACGTCTTCTCCCGTGGCACATCGGACATGTAAAGCCGTTTCCAACCCACCACCTCGCCACATCCAGAGTAGCATCAGTGAAGACTGGGTGACTTTTTAAAAAAGCAATTCCTGATGGTGAATGTGTTATCCAGCATTTTGCTACGATCCATTCCATTCTGCAGGTTACGGAAGAGTTCAGAAATTGTATCGTGCTGCCAAACCCGACCCAAACGTGTCCGTTTACCTCAAGTGCAACGATGGTTACAAGAACAAGCCACTTAAACATTACACAAACCCATTCGACGATAATTTTCCAGAAGTCGCACCCGAGTGGAGGGCATCAATCATCAATGGCAAGCCGATTTAGCCGATGTCTCTCATTTGGTACCTACAATAGTGGCTACAAGTATTTGTTTTGTGTCATCAACGTCTTTTCCAAATTTGCCTGGGTCGTGCCATTGACTTACAAATCCAGCACTGAGTTAGTGCGAACAAAGTGGTCGTCACCATCTTCGATGGCAAACCGACAAAGGCACGGAATTTCTGAACCAATCTTTCCAACAAGAGTTGAAGAAACGAGATATTCATTTTGTCACCATTTTATCACCACCGAGAATCCTGAAACCAAAGCCAGCATCTTGGAACGTTTTCAATACACCTTAAAAGAACGCATGTGGAAATGTGTTACCCATCAACACACTCTCAGGTACATCGACGTCTTCCCGCACCTGGTCCAAGCGTACAACCAATCTTAACATCGGAGCATCGGATGTGCTCCCCAAGAAGTGACTCCCGACAACGAAGTGACCGTCTTTGAGCGCCTGTTTGGTACGTCCCCGACTGTGACTGTCCCCAAGAAAGGTGAAGTGTTGAGGACGGGAGATTGGTTGCGCATTGGCAAAACCAAACGCACTTTCGACAAAGGTTACTTACCCAATTGGATCACCGAAGTGTTTCGTGTCACTGGACGAGTTGGTGGCCGTCATACTGCCGCCTATAAATTGGAAGACATGCACGGAGAAGTGTTAAAAGGAATGTTTTACTTGCCTCAGTTACAACGTGTAACCAAAAAAAGAAACGAAGTCTACGACATCGAAAGCATTCTCCATCGAAGAAATCGTAAAGTGGGAAAACGACGTGTCAAAGAACTCAAAGTACGTTGGAAAAGATATCCTCCCAATTTGATTCTTGAATCGGCGCTTCGCAAGTCATCGACTATAAAGAGAAGTGACCATCATGCCCTTAAACACAGCCTCAGCCGCCACCACCGTAGTGACCACTCCTTCTCCCGGTTCTCCTGTGCAAGATCTACAAAAGCAACCCTTGTGGTTGTGGTCTGGAGAACGTATGCCTAAAACGCAAATCGTCTTTTTATGCCAAATCTTTGTGGTATATTGTGTCATCAGTGCTGCCATTGCCATTTTGAGTTTGCAACAAGGAGACAAACAATTGTGGACCATTTTACTGAGCAGTTGCATCGGTTACTTTCTTCCCAATCCTTCTCTAAAATACTTCTCTAACGGTCACAACGGGAGTCTTGCAACCAACGCCAGTCAACCTCCCAACAGTCATCACCCCAACAACAACAACATCAATCCTCTTTTGGACACTCCTCTTACTTCGAGTGACCCATCGGACAGCAAAACTCTGGAATTATGAATAACCAACTTTACTTGACGTTACCCAGTGACAGTTCCATGGATGTGTTTCCCAACAACACATTATGCTGTTTCACGGCCAAATTACCTGGGGCCATCCAATTGGATCACGAAGCCCGTTGAGAAATGGCTTTGGTTGAAATCATTTAACCTACACAAATCCAAAACATCACTGAAAATCAAAACACTTTCCCACGTCGAAATCGTGAACTAGCATGTACAACAAGAGATGAATAAAATCGGGTTTTCAGGTGACACAAAATCAACAAGCAATCCATTATTAAGCATTTATACTGTAAAAATTACGGCAGGCTATTATTTTACCGGTCAACATTTGGTGGACACGATTGCTGACAGGTTCGAGGGAGGGTTTGGCAAAGCCCTGTTCATAGTAAAAGAAAGTGTTAAGATTGAATGCCATAAAGTGGATCGTCGCTTAATGATTAGATTTCGGCATACCGAAACATCGTCCATCAGGTTTAATGGTAGTTTGTTTGAAATTTTAGGGTGGACATCCACAGATGGCAACACAGGATTTAAGCCCGAAGATCAACATCAATATAGATTTTTACAAGGCTTTTGGATCCCCTGTACAACCGAACGAAGGATTAAATTTGATTTATGTGTACTCCGATGTGGTGGAGTAGAACGTGGTGCGATACACCTCCGTACTGTTACTGCGTGTCATTCCTTTCAAAGTGGATTCTGCCACGAGCACTGACGAGGAAGGTGGAAACACCTATCACGTTCACCGCATATTTGTACATCCTCATAATTTGACCGTCAGTAATTCGTATTTCAGCACTGTCACCATTGCTATAAAAGGAGATCTGGGACAAAATATTCCATTCTCCAAAGAGAACGTCACGGTGAAACTCCATTTTCAAAAACGATTCTCTAACGAGTTGTAAGTCATGTATCCTGTGTACCGAGGAGTCGCTCGACAGCGAGGACATGGCTTAGGAGATATGTTGAAGTCTGGCTTACCAGCGTTCGCTCGTTAACATGAGCAGAATAGCGAAACTTATTGAACTTCAAATGCACCTGGCGTATGCCAGGCACATACTAGACGAGCTGGCCATGGAGGCCATAGCAGAAGCTGCCCAGCTGGAAGAAGAGGAGGAGGAGAGGAAAAAGAAAGAAGAAGAGGAAAAGAAGAAAGATATAATTCTGCCTCACCTCATACTGAGACCTCTGTGTGAGGTCAAGCCTGAAATGAGGACGCCTCTACAGCCAATACCACCTCCACAGCCACAACCACAAGCACTACCACCAGTACCAAGAGCCGCTGTCCCCCAGATGGAAAACTTGGAGGAGGAGATAGAAGGAGAGCGGCAAGAGTGGAAGCTTCAGCCCTGGCTACAATACATAAGACAGAGGGACGTCTTCCCTATCCCCGCAACGTGAAGACTGGGATGATGAGGTCACTCAGCCTCCCTCTGCGTTCCCAGGAGCAAGACTGAACTGGGAAAATGACTGGAGCCGCCATTGTGTCTGTGATACCAGACCTGGGAGGTGCCAGCATTAAGAGGTGCATCTGGAGGTTTAAAAAAACCAGCCCTTCTCTGGGCTACCCAGATCTCTAGAAAAGAGACTGATAAAGTTAACAAACTATTTGTATGTCTTTGTCTTTGTTTGTAGGTAAAGAATGTGTGACTATAGGTTCGACTATAAACACTTCATTGTGTGCGTGCGTGTGTGTGTATTTGTGTTTGTATACGTGCGCGTACGTTTATTGTTTGTGTGTGTATTTGTGTTTGTATGCGTTCGCTTACGTTTATTTGTGTGTGTATGTTTATTTGTGTTTGTTTTTATACCTTAACAAACCTTTGTCCCTAAAGTAAATAATATTTGTATGTAAAAGGTTTCCTTATCCACCATGTATTGATAGAAAGTATAGTGGCTCTATACAAAAATTTATGTTAGATTAGCATTCTCATCACTGTGGATTGTTTAGTAGGTTATATGGGTAGTTGGTAAGAGGGGATGTTTTCATTCACGTCCATACTTGAGACATATAAAGTGAAGTGTTCGTCATTCGCGCCATAAAACATTGAATACAAAATGGCGACAAAACATTTGAATAAAATGATGAGATTGCAAGAGGCTGTAGATGACCTAGAGATGGTGGAGGAATTTTTAGTGAGAATGGAGTATGGCGCGTATAGCCCACACAGGCTCAAAATGGAAATCAACAATTTAAAGAAGACGAAGGAAAGGTTGAAAGAAATGATTAAGGAGAAAAACGAGGGGAGAAAGAAGATGAAGAAGATAGAATTCAAATGAGAGCGTGGAACGAAAAGATAGAAAAGGAAGAGAAAAATGAGAAGAGGAGGAAAGAGGAGGAGAAGAAGAAGAAGGAAGAAGAGGAGGAAAAGGAGAAGAAAAAGAATAAGAAGAATGTGATGAGAAAGATAAGGAAATGGTGGAAAAGAAGAAGAGAAGAGAGACTGTAGAAGAAAACCAAAAGCCCTTTTCAGGGCCACTTCATATGTCTCGAAAAGATTTACTCTCTTTGCCATATGTGTGTCTTTGTTTATTTGTTTGTTTGTTTATTTGTTTATTTGTTAGTTTGTTTGTTTGTTTATGTCTATCCAGTAATATACATGTACTTATATTTTATTCCTAGTTTGGCGGGATCTCTCAGCCTAACTATGGAATCTTCCAATCTATTCGTATAGTTTCACCGCTGAACTAGCTGGACTTGCACGTCCCGCCAAGCGTTATATCAAGTAATATATCCCGCCTCGCCAAGCGTTATTATTCGTATAGTTTCACCGCTGAAGCTGAACTTACCCGCCCCGCCAAGCGTTATAGCTTTTTCTTCCCCGCTGTCACTGTTTGGCACGATTCAGGTCAGCCGCTTGCAACATTGTTGCCAATGCCCAGTAACGTGACGTCACCCCACCTGTTCCATTCCTATTGTCCCAATACAAACCCAACCTATGTTAAATTCCCCTTGTCGCTAAAAAGCCACAACAATATTTCCCATGTTAAATTCCTCTTGTCGCTAAACAGCCCCAGCACCTTTTTGAATGAGATTTCCATTATTGCTAAACAGCCCTACTATACTACTAGTAGGACTATTGGTAGAGCTGGGTACCACGAGAACTTTTACACCGCGGTATACTGCCTTATGTCAGAACATACCGTGATACTACCACTGTGTACCACAAAATTCTATTACAGACTACCAATGTTCTGGGGCAGTGGACTGGGACTCTTCTTGAAAATTTCCATCTGTCCATAGCTGGAAAACATCTTGCATTGATTTATAGCAAAATAACACCATATTATATCCATTATACTATTTGAGAAACATTAATTATCTTAAGATAAAAGAAAAGAGAATATTTCCGCTCAAAAGAAAATCGCAGCCACCACCCATCCCCCAAAAACTTGAAACGTCAGTGCTTTATAGTAGATGAATTTGCTATGTGTGTGTTGATTATTGTATAAGTTGTATTCTAACAACTGTAATTAAAGTGGTATGATTCAGCTTGCTCTGTAGCTGACACCTTGTAAAGACATTGTGCTGAATTGAAGGAGCTTGCTGATTAAAATGGGAAGTGTTGACACCGTAGCCCACAAATCAATTTATACAGTATTCAGAGAACTTTGAGTGGGATGACAACACCCAGAAAAGATGTTCATTAGATAGGGTCAGTACATATAATACAAACTTACTCAACAAACGAGAAAATATTTAGTGGACTAAAGAAATTATGTAACTTTCAAACAGAAACCAACTGTTCTCGCGAAAATCTTGCGATAATGTGTAGTCTTCCAAAGGAATATGTATGCTTAAGACTTTACTATACGCTAGTAAATCATCAAGAACTGTAATTTTTTATTCAATACAAATTTTTTTCTTCTGAAGTTTGATTTGCCCGAGTATCTTTCACAACATCCCGTTTGTCCATCACGTCATACGTGTCACACATGTGATTAGACAATAATAAATAATTATTATTTTAAATATTCAAAATAAATTTGTGACAAATACAACTGTTTTGTAAAAATGTTATATAGTCTTTTTTTAATTATTTTGTCATATAAAAATTATCACGTGATGTTATTATAATTAAATTCTGAACAAGATTACTAGGGAATTTTCTTGCATAATGAAAGAAACTACCAAAGTTCCAGTACAGTGAAAGTGTACTGTGGGTACGTACCACCGGAACAAACTACCGCCAAAAACCTGATTACCTGTAATACCGTGCAATCAAGCTGTTGGTGATTAACAATGGTATGTATAAAGTAGAGCTGTTGGTGATTTACAATGATATATATGAAGTATGGCTTTCGATGATTTATATTGATATGTATAAAGCAGGACTGTTAGTAATTTACAATGCTATCTATAAAGTAGGGCTGTTGATGATTTACATTGGTATGTATAAAGAAGGACTATCGGTGTTTTACATTGATAAGTATAAAGTGCAGCTGTTGGTGTTTTACATTGGTATGTATAAAGTAGGGCTATAGGTGATTTACACTGGTATGTATAAAATAGGGCTGCATGTGATTTACATTGGTATGTATAAAGCAGGGCTGTCGGTGATTTACACTGGTATGTATAAAGCAGGGCTGTCGGTGATTTACATTGGTATGTATAAAGCAGGGCTGTCGGTGAATTAAATTGGTATGTATAAAGTAGGGCTGCATGTGATTTACATTGGTGTGTATAAAGCAGGGCTGTCAGTGATTTACATTGGTATGTATAAAGTAGGGCTATAGGTGATTTACACTGGTATGCATTAAGTAGGACTGTCGGTGTTTTACATTGGTATGAATAAAGCAGGCCTGTTGGTGATTTACATTGGTATGTTTAAAGTAGGGCCGTCGCTGATTTACATTTTTCTATATTAAGTAGGGCTATCTGTGATTTACAATGGTATGTATAAAGTAATGCTATAGGTGATTTACACTGGTATGTATAAAGTAGGGCTATAGGTGATTTACACTGATATGTATAAAGTACGGCTGTTGGTGATTTAAACTGAAATGAGGAAAGCTGGTATTGGTCCAACAATGTAAAAGTGGCCAAATAAATAGACCCGACGAATCCATTCTGGAAAGTAAACAGGTACTGTATAGATTTTCTTTATTATAATATTTACTATCGATGGACAGCATTTATCTTTGTGGACCTATATCACTAGCCTGATTGTCAGTTGTGATACTTATAGAACTTAGCCACAAATGACTCCTACAGATGGTATATGAGTAATTAAAATCTGTTTGGTTCCCAGTTTCAAACATATTACAGTACTCTTGATTGAAATCAACCTTTTCAAAATAGCAAACCGGTCTAAAACTACACGAAATGTATCTTTTCAAACTACGAACCGATCTAAAATCCACAAAAGTCATATTTTCAAACAGCAAACCAGTCTTAAATCCAGTAAAGCCATCTTTTCAAACAGCGAGCTGGTCTAAAAATCCACTAAAACCATTTTGCGACTAACAATATACGTATGTATGTTAACAAGTTTAAAGCTGGAAGCATAGACATATATTATATTTTCTCTTTGTTGCCCGTAAAATATCTCTCATGGTCGGTTTCAATGTTAGATATAAAGAAATAATTTTTAATGTTGTCAATTCAATTTCTGAATGCTCATTCTACGGGTCTTTCGCAGGATGAAAAGTGGACAATTCTACAAAAAAGTGCTTAGATTGTTTAAATATATTAATTGAACACTCTTCAAATTGTATTCGTTTAAAATTATTAATCTGACCTGGAATAATATTCGTTTACAAAACGGCGTGCCCACTTCATTTCTAGTCTTCTAGTAGGAGAGTCGACTCTAGCTGTTTTCGAAAACAGAAGAGTAGCTATCTACTAAAAAGACTATTGATTAATAATTAATTACTACTTCATCATTGTAATTTGTAATTTCATGTGCAGACAGCTAGACTATCTCTTTTAATCAAGGTCGCTGACATGGTTAACTTGGGTGAAATGAGTTATCTAAAATTATCAAGACATAGCTAATTCAAACCGCCCATGGCTACGGAAAGATAATTTCTGATAAACGGCGGCTCCCGTAAAGTACTGCTCAGTGATAGTAGAATTGCATAACAATTACATACGTCATTCTAATATTCTGACTTGTAAACAAGTTAGTAAAGTTTTTAAAATATTTAAGTGGACGTTCAAATTCTGACTATAATTGTCTTGTGAATCGGCATCTTTTGTCTCTCTTTAGTTTATTCTTACTTTTTTTCCTCGGGGCGAAATGTAAGTTACGTTGGTAACATATCATTGAAAAATTTTTCAGGAACATTTAATTGGTGTATATTCTCCCCCCCCCCCCCCCTCTCTCTCTCTCTCTCTCTCTCTCTCTCTCTCTCTCTCTCTCTCTCTCTCTCTCTCATATAATGCAACTCGCGATGACTTCATGCCTAAAAACTAGTCGGCATAGGCAGCTTATTAAACCCTCTGATATACTTTGCAACATGGCGGCTAGTTTTTAATAGGTCGAATTAACTGAAGACGATGTTCCCTGGGCAAAATTACCTTACAACCTAATAGAAAGTCACTCTCGTATACAGCTTAAAGGGTAGTTACACTGTCATCGCACTACAATTGTAAATGGAAGTAAATTTATTTATTTATTTTTCTTCAGTATTTTAAGCTACCGTCTTATAATGCATACGGTCAAGGTCACTGTAGTAGAGCGCAATGGACTTGTTATTACATAACAGTCAGACATTAAGGTAATGAACAATTCAGTACAGGGTAATGAGTTCAAGGCAAAATGTACAAAATGTAACACGTTGGTCTCATACTTCCCCTTTATGTAGACCACCAGCCACATTAAGCTGCTTGTTTTTATCCTGGTTTCTAAAGCACTCCATGTTTTGCAAATTATTACACTGTATAACGATGACAACTACTAATTTATCCAGTGTTCAAATGTCATTAAAAAAACAACACAACATAAATAACTATTTATCAGAAATACCAAAAAATGTCACTAAATCACAACTAATGTGTATATAACTAATTGTACAAAAAGTATAAACTCTTTCCCTATACGTCGCTTATTCGACACACAGTAGAATCACTGAAGAAACCCACATGGGTATATCCATGTTGTTATGTGTAATTACATTGTGTGTTGAACTTTTGTCCATTATTGTAGCTTGTAAAGGTCATTTGTAAACAACATATCACATAGCTAACTTTTGTCGATGATTGTTCATTATACTTTAAAATAATGATCATATTTATGCAACACATTTACCCAGATTTGAGTTCAGGACTTTGATTTTCCCTCGTTTTAACAATACTGTAAATTCGTCCCAAATGTTCATTCTGTAGCTTAGAGAATTAAATTATTTGTTGAATTTTCCTATTCTTGTTGACTTTGCTTTTCATGTTAGTTAATTTAAGACCATAGAGTCGTAACACTGTACAGTATACATGTCATATTCACCGTAACTTTGTTAGGTAGGCTACTTAGTTTAACATTCAAGATTAGTGCCATTCGTATCATCCAGAATAGCTCAATGAAGTGCCCTCTTCTAAAGTATGGAACTGCTTATTTTTGCTTAAATTATCAGGTTGTAATTTTCTTAAAATTTGCTCTTGTCTTAATTTGAATCATACTCTTATTTTGCGGGAAGTGCCTTCTGACACAGTAGCGGAAAAACGTACCACAACTACAATAATTCTCATGCTTACAGTCAAATTCAATATATCCCATGTATGCATACATGTATGGTTTATTTAGGATAAGTAGCTAATAGAAAGTATTTTTCATGATCTTTATACGGGTATCAAGAACGAAGGACTGAAGTTACCCGAAGATATAAACTGGCGGATTAATATTTAGAGAACTATACGCGGTGAAACAAGAAAGGAAAAGAAGTAAACTGTAAACAAACAGATAAGACATTTTATAGAACGTGTTTCATGAATGTTTCGGAATTATCTTCGCTGTTCTCAGTACTGACCACAACTGAATTTTCAATACGAATTTTTTGATAGCCATCGGGTTTTCAGGTATGAATGTAATATCAGTCTCAGTCATGGGACCGGGTTGACTGGAGGCAGCTCCCTTATATGGTATCGTTCTGTTTGCCACATGCATTGTACCCAAGGCCTATGAAAAATTTAACTCTCGTTGCATCTTGCTTAGTCTTCGTACAGGAAGATAATTACAATGCAGTAACTAAAAACTATCTCAGCGCTTTGATCTATTGCGCGTAAAATCATATTGCCCCAGGAAAAAGTTAATGTCTCGTCAAAGACCGCTAATAGGTCGCGGTTAATATTTGAAACAAATGATACCTTCCAAACATTGTATGAGCAAATCGTTACTCTATCTGATGCCTGGTTGCGCAAGACACTTGCTTTTTGAACCGTTTCCACTTTCGCTATAAGCGGGTCGATAAAATACCTTTTTGAGACATAATTGTTTTTTTGCTACAAGTATTTTTTTCTTCTTGGACCGCCTCGGTGGCCTAAGTGGTGACAGCGTCCGTTTCGCATTCGGGAGGTCACGGAATCGAACCGCGATACCAGGCCGACGCTGAGAGCCAAGAGAGACAGCTGCAACACCATTTTAATAATTCCTTGGTATAACTCGGTCGGGGTTCGAACCCGCGGACTCAGGCATCCGAGGAGGACGTTCTTACTACTTAGATCACCGGAGCAGTGAAACATCTGCCCAACGGAACACGACTTTTTGTGCCGAATGTCAAAACCAAGTAATCATAAAATGTTTTTAGAAATATGATATACTAACGATTGGCTTTTAAAATCGATAGATAACCAAATGATTGATTTCAGCAAATGATAATTGAAAATCATTACATGTTTCTACTTGTTTGTCTATCCATTAGTTTATGCTTTTGTTTATTGATCGATTTATTTGTTTATGAATGAATAGCAAAGATGTTTGAAATTGTAATGTTTTATTTAAAGAAAAAATGGGAAAAATCATGAATTCGGTCGCGTGCGGCTGACAGGCACGACAGAATGTGATGTATTAGGATATCTTTACGCACAAAAAGAGACGTGTCTTCATAATTATATGGGAAGAACAATGTTGTTGGGTGCCGGTTTGCGTGGCGAGGGAATCAAAATGGCGGATATGGAGAGAGATTTGCGAGAATGAATTGCTCTTGTTATCGATTTGGAGTTCAATTCATCTAACTTATACAACACGAACCTACGTCTGATGCACTGAAAAAGGTTTCTTTAAGACCAACTCCACAACCTCTCAAGCGATCGGCACTTACACCTAGCAGGGTGAAAATAATGTTCTTTTAACGTGGGCACAAGTGCTGCACAGAATCTGTGCATTATATATTTGATTAAGCTATGTCTTGTTCTTCATCCTATTTTAAGTACGTATGTCTTAAGTCTAAGAGGTTTTGAACACCGATTTCACTAAGTTACACCGCTGCTGGTCGTATGCTTACAAATTTAACGACGTATTGTTAGTCTGCGTATCAAACATGTGCCAAATTGGCCCTTTAAAGAGAATTGGTTTATATAGAAGTGTTATGTGTAAATACATAGTGAAGTGGTTTGGCAGATATCTCACAATAATAGTCTCTTTGTTTTGATCAACCCTTAGATTTCAAGACGGGGAAACTTAAATTGTGTAGATAACCTTTGATTGAACATTCTTAAGCTTTATTAAGGTCTATGATTCTCTATGTGAACATGATATAGAATCTAAACAATGTTATCGAAAAGGTCACTCATCTTTGAAACCTTTAATACGTACTTACTTAAGTAAATTTTGCTATTTAAAACAGATATTTATCACAAACGTTCTATTAATTTACATCAAGTACACTCTAGAAGAAAGGTGGGGGTGTAAAGTGATCATTTGTATTTTTGTATATGTAGTTTTCTTAATATATATTGATGGTTCATCTCTGCCCTACCGTCAGTTCGTCTCTGCGTTCGTCCGTCTACCAATTCTCCGTCTCTCCCTCGGTTCTCTCTGTAGCCTGAACATTAACCATAGTAATTAATGGAGGGTGGTCATTTTTCGTATGATACATTATGTGGATCAGCTGATAACAAGGAAGGTTTCAGATCCTGGATAGGCCTCCCGCGGGGAGGGGGTGGGGCAGGTCACATTTTCATAGGTAATATGAATTTCTACCTGTAACCTGAATTCAGTCTACACCGACTGAGGTCAATGCGTCATATTTACTATGCTGTTTTACGCGAATCAGTAGATAGCAATAAAGGTTGCACATTTTATTTGCATCCTCGTGATAGAAGCGGGGATCACAAATATAAAAAAAGTGCGGACATTTGCAATTCCATCCATCTCTATGTTATTTATTTATGAAGATATAAAATCGCAATCCTTTGTTTTACCTCTCTCGCTCGATATCGCACATCCTAAAAAAATAATGGAACAATTCAAATATAAACAGAAGGATACATATGTTTGTCTTTTTTGTTTTTTGTTTTTAAATGGAAAACTTAACCGAAAGACAGACGTATTATAAAGCAGGCTAAGATGGCGCTACCTATCAGGATCAGCAGGAAACTTTGACTTGATTCTACATTTTGCTAAAAAGTATATTGTATCACTTAACTTATATATATATATATATATATATATATATATATATATATATATATATATATATATATATATATATATATATATATATATATATATATATATGTTACGTATATGTAATTGAATTACTTGTGTGTCAGTTTTAAATTCTTTTTTATTTTATTTTTGTTTAATTACATTTTATTGTAATGATTATTTTCATTGGATTTGAATCTCTTTTCGGAAAATTAACTTGACCCGATTAGATTATAACGGTTACTTCAGCACTATTTTTAGCTCAAAGTTTTCGTAAACATCGAGTGAAAGCGATTGGCTATTACCAAGGTCATCTTCAGCCTACGTGTTAGCTCTGTTGTAAACAGTTTTATTTTTAAATTCATTTCCAGCGTGAGAATTTGATTTTTACATAGGGCTATTCTTGCCTACGTGATAATTTTCATTTTCTTTACTGCGCTGATCAAATTAGTGGTCACATAATCTGTCACGTGAGCCACCATGTGATCTAAAATCGAGGCTTAAAACAACCATTTTGCTAGTAGATTGATCAGACGCAATTTTCATACCTCAGAGCTCAAGAGTTTTTATTCTTGTTGCCAGTTTGTTCTGAAAATCGTCTATTTTTGGGGATTTAATAATTCATATTCTCTAGAAAACAGAACAGGTGCTTTTCTTTATGAAAATTCTGGGACAAAGACGTTTAGTGGAAATTTATTCTGGAATTCTAAACAGAACATTATAAATTGAGTTTCAACGAGGAATTGTTGCCATTTGTACAACGACCTCATCTGACGTCATCGCCTTCCATGTTGGAATTTCATCGAGATTCGAACCTGGATACAATAACAACTGTTTAGTGATAGGACTTATATTTTTCAATTCTAGGATTAATTTTTGGATTATATTCACAAACCGTAAGTCCTATTTCCTATTTTTAAATTGTTTTCTAGGGAAATAAATTATTTTGTTAAAATTTACAACGCTTGTTGGCTTCACTCTTTACTTTTGTTACCTTTGTACGAGATTACACGTAACAATATATATATATGTGTGTATGTGTGTGTGTGTCTGTATGTATGTATGTATGTATATATATATATATATATATATATATATATATATATATAATATATATATATATATATATATATATATATATATATATATATATATATATATACATTGTTACGTATCTGTAATTAAATTGCCCGTGTGTTAGTTTTAAAATTCTTTTTTATTTTATTTTTGTTTCATTACATTTTATTGTAATGATTATTTTCACGGGATTCGAAATTCTTTTTCAGTAATTCTGTTTATCTAAGACGTAAAACGTGTTACATGAGCTATATTATTAGTTCACCTTGGTCCGCGGTAGTGTAAGCGCTACGTGAAAACGATTGGCTATTGCCAAGGTCATTTCGTCTAGTCTGAATAAACAATGTTTTATTTTCAAATTTATTTCAGAATGAAAGTAGATAGGGGTTCACCTTCCATATTGGAACGTCGTCGAGATTCGAACCTGGATTCTAACAGAACTACTTAGTGAAAGGACTTGTATTTTTCATTCTTACGATTACATTCTGGACTATATTCACAAACCGTAAGTCCTATTCCCAATTTTTACATTGTTTTCTAGGGAAATAAATTATTTTGTTAGAACATATAAAGCTTGTTGTCTTCACTCTTTTCTCTTGTTATTATTGTACCAGCCTACACGTAACGAGAAAATTGGGGGCTCGTCCGGGATATATCAAATTTGATTAAATATTTCAGAAAATTGTTTTTTGAAACTTAAGTTCCCCTAGTCTTTAAATTCCAAGTACTATTTTACATTTTGTTTGAAATCTTTAGTGAAAACAACAGGCTTTCATTCACAATGTCATCAAAAGTGGAAACTTTTCTTTCTAGTCCAACTCAGAAGAAGCTGGATAGTCTGAAAAAAGATGAGTTTCTTCAACTTGCCAGAAAGTACCATCTTTCTGAAGCAAAATCTTCCTTAACGAAACAAGAAATTAAAAACATTTTGATTCAATATTTGGTAGAGAAGAATGTTTTTGATAAAAGTGTTTTGGCTGCGGTCAGTAAGTCGATATCGGACTCTGACATAAAAGTAATGGAATTAAAAATGAAATACAAAATGGAATGGAATTAAGGAAGCTCGAGCTTCAGAAAGAGGAGAGAGAAAAAGATAAACAAATGCTTTATGAAAAAGAGGAGAAAGAGAAACAATTGCGGTTGCAATTTTAAGAAAAGCAATTGCAATTTGAAGAGAAGGAGAAGAGAGACAGGAGAGGGAGAAAGATAAACAAATGAAATTACAATTTCAGAAAGAGGAGAAAGAGATACCGGAGAGGGAGAAAGATAAGCAATTACAATTTGAGAAAGAGGAGAGAGAGAGAGAGAGAGAGAGAGAGAGAGAGAGAGAGAGAGAGAGAGAGAGAGAGAGAGAGAGAGAGAGAGAGATGCAATTACAAAGAGAGAAGGATGAAAGGGAATTTCAAATTAGAATGAAAGAATTTAAGCTGGCAAGTGGCAAGCACGATCCCACTTTACATACAAATTCAAGTTTTGACATTACAAAACATATTAGGTTAGTTCCCCTTTTAGCAAAAAGGGAGTAGATAAATATTTCGTTTATTTTGAAAAAGTTGCTGAAAATTTGAAATGGCCAAGGGAGCATTGGACTCAATTATTACAATGTGTACTTTTCGGAATAGCCCGAAATATCTTTGTATCCCTGTCAGTACAACATTGTTCTGACTATGATTTGGTTAAGGAGTGCATCTTAAGGGGTTATGCGTTACTCCCTGAGGCTTATCGGCAAAAATTCAGAAACTATAAAAAAAGAAGCTGGACAGACTTATGTTGAATTTGCTGGAGAAAAAGAACAGTTATTCAAGAGAGGTGCTTAGCCAAGAAAGTTGAACATGATTATGAAAGTCTTGAACAACTTGTGTTACTTGAAGAGTTTAAAAGCTGTGTTCCTAACGACATTAAGAATCATCTTCAAGAGCATAAGATTAAAACCTTGGAAAATGCTGCTCTTGCTGCCGATGAGTATTCCTTAACTCATAAAGTTCCTGTTGTAGGCAAATCATTCACTCAGCAGTCTACTGGAAGAAAGATATTCCAGCCGAATACAACTCCTCCTAAAAATCAATCTGATACAACATCTAAAAATCAAGCTTCTGATAAACCTGATTCTAAATCCTTGTCTATTCCTACGTGTACCCATTGCAAGAATAAAGGACACATCATTTCTGATTGCTTTAAATTGAAATATAGGCATCAGAATCAAGATAGACCTATCCCAAATGCTCTTATTTCTAAGAGGTCAAGGTCACGGTCATGTATTGAAAGCAATATATTTGTTGGGTCTAATAAACCCCAGTCTGATTTTATTATGGAGAATTATGAACCATTCATATCGAAGGGTTCTATATCACTCGGCCAATCCTATCCCTATTAAAATTTAAGGGATACAAGAGCTTCTCAGAGTCTTTTATTATCAATTACTTTGCCTTTTTCTGAGAAGTTCTGTTCTAACGAGAGTGTTCTCATTCAGGGAGTAGAGTGCGGCTTTGTTAATGATCCTCTCCATTCTGTTAATTTGTCATCAGACTTAGTTTTAGGTCATGTGACAGTCGGTATAGTGTCTAACTTACCCTTTGAGGGCATTCATTTGTTGCTAGGCAACGACCTACCTGGAGACAAGGTTGTGGTTAATCCACTTGTAACTGACAAGCCTTCTTTGGATTAGAAAGTTGATCCTATTGAAAAAGAATACCCTGAGTAATATCCAGCTTGTGCAGTTACTAGAGCTATGGCAAAGAAAGCTCTTGAGAATGATTTTGATAAGGAAAATATTCCTTTAGCTGACACATGTATTGGTCAGGCTTTTGATGAGGTCACTTTCACTTCTAATTTGGATCAATCAAAAGGTATTGATCACAATGATCCTCTTTTAAATACTCATTCTCCTTTATCTAATCAGGGTGATAAACGACAATCACTTGTCGTCGAACAGGAAAAAGATCCTGAGATCTCCTGTTTGTTTCAGAGGGCCATTAGTGAAACTGAAGCCACTGAAGTACCTGTCTGTTATTTCATTCAAAATGGAATTCTTATGAGAAAATGGGGACCTCCCGAGGTACCTGCTAACGACGAGTGGTCAGTGAACAATCAGATTGTAGTTCCAAAATCTTACAGACAGGAAATACTTAGTTTGGCCCATGAAACTCCTCTGGCTGGTCATTTAGGGATAAATAAAACAAGATCTTGACTCACTTTTATTGACCAAAAATCAAATGTGATGTTTGTAAATTTTGTAGATCTTGTCATACTTGTCAAATGGTAGGAGAACCCAATCAGAAGATACCTAAGGCTCATCTGCAACCTATTCCTGCATTTGACGAACCACCTAGCAGATTTATGGTAGATTGTGTTGGTCCCTTACCTAAGACCAAGTCAGGCAACCAATATTTGTTGACCATTATGTGTGCGTCAACAAGATTCCCAGGGGCAATTCCTTCGAGGAATATTAAAACCAAAACTATAGTAAAAGCTTTGATAAAGTTTTTTTACTCAATTTGGCCTTCCCAAATCTGTCCAATCTGATCAAGGGTCAAATTTTATGTCTGGAATTTTCCAGCAAGCTATGTACGAATTAGGCATTAAATAATTTAAATCTTCTGCCTATCACCCTGAGAGCCAAGGGGCCTTAGAAAGATTTCATCAGACTTTCAACAATATGATTCGATCATATTGCTTTGATACTAGCAAAGATTGTGATGAAGGCATTCATTTACTTTTGTTTGCTGTTAGGGAGTCCGTTCAAGAATCTTTAGGATTCAGTCCCTTTGAACTAGTTTTTGGACATACCGTGCGTGGACCTTTGAAGTTGTTGAAAGAGAAACTTCTTTCGAATGAAGATACTGAGCTTAATCTTCTTGATTACGTTTCTGATTTTAAGTACAAATTGTCAAAGGCTTGTGAGGTCGCAAGAGCAAATCTGCGCTCTACTCAGTCCAGAATGAAATCAAGATATGATAAAAACTCAAGGGATAGAAGTTTTCAGCCAGGTGATAGAGTTCTAGCTCTCTTGTCCATTCTATAAAATCCCCTTCAGGGCAAGTATTATGGTCCATACACGGTTGAAAAGAAAGTAAATGATTTAAATTACATCATAAATACTCCTGGTAGGCGAAAACAAAAACAACTTTCCACATTAATATGTTAAAGGAGTATATTGAAAGAGATAGCCAATTAATTTAGTTGTACCTGTCCCACCAACTAAGGATTTTAGTGAAGAAATTCAATTGGACACCGTTGATCTTGGAGCAACAAATCTTCAGAATTCGGAAATTATGAAAGATCTAGACCAGAAACTTGTACATTTGCAACAACAAGAAAGAAATGAACTTAAACAGTAATTATTCGAATATGAGCACTTGTTTCCGGATATTCCTGCGAGGACAAACAAAATTTTTCATGACGTTGAAATTGTAGATTCAAAACCTGTGAAACAATACCCACACAGGATGAACACTATCAAACAGGAATACTTGAAAAAGGAAATTCAGTATTTGGTGGAGAACGATTTCATAGAGCCCAGTAAAAGTGATTGGAGTTCACTATGCATACTTGTTCCGAAAACAAATAAAACTTTCCGTATGTGCACTGATTATAGGAAGGTGAACAGTGTGACAAAAACAGATTCATTTCCATTACTAAGAATCGATGATTGTATTGATAAAATTGGAAATGCCAAGTACGTCACCAAATTTGACCTTCTGAAAGGATTTTGGCAAATTCCACTTACGGAAAGAGCGAAAGAAATTTCGGCATTTGTGACTCCAGATGGACTCTATCAATATAAAGTAATGCCGTTCGGGATGAAGGGATCCCCAAGTACGTTTCAACGCTTGGTGAATATGATTACCTCTGGTCTAGATAATTGTGATGCTTACATTGATGATGTCATCATCTACAACGACACCTGGAAAGGACATCTAGCCACGATTCGGAAATTCTTTGAAAGACTCACTGATGCAAATTTGACAATCAATTTATCTAAAAGTGAGTTTTGCCGTGCTTGTGTAACTTTTCTAGGACATATTGTGGGACATGGTCAAGTTAAACCTATTGATGCTAAGGTTAAAGGTATCTCTGATTTTCATGTGCCTGTCAGTAAAAAGCAACTGATGCGATTTTTGGGTATGGCCGGATACTATCGAAAGTTTTGTTCCAATGTTTCTAATATTGCTGAACCTCTGACAAATTTGTTAAGTAAGAGAAACAAGTTTCTTTGGACCGAAAAATGTCAGGAAGCTTTTGATAAATTAAAAACCATACTCAAAAGTGCTCCGGTTCTAACAGCTCCAAATTTCAATCAGTCTTTTAAATTGTCTGTGGATGCAAGTGATGTTGGGGTTGGAGCAGTATTGATTCAAGAAGACAGAAATGGTATTGATCACCCAGTGTGCTATTTCTCTAAGAAATTAAATAAGCACCAAAGAAATTACTAAACAATCGAGAAGGAATGTTTGGCTTTAATATTGGCATTACAGCATTTTGAAGTTTATATTAGCTCGGCTCCATCTCCGGTTGTTGTGTATAGTTATCACAACCCCCTTACCTTTATCGACAAGATGAAAAATAAAAATCAAAGATTGTTAAGGTGGAGTTTGTTTTTGCAAAAGTATGATCTCAACATCAGGCACATCAAAGGAAAGACAATTTGATTACAGATGCACTTTCCCGTGTATAGAAATATTATTTCATATACACTTGATATAATTCATAAGAATTTTCTTATGTAATTTTCTTTACCTCATGTATAACTTACATATGGTAAAAAGAAAACTTTATTATATAAATCTTACTTTTCTCTTTATGGGGGGAAATGTTACGTATATGTAATTAAATTGTTTGTGTGTTAGTTTTAAAATTCCTTTTTATTTTATTTTTGTTTCATTACATTTTATTGTAATGATTATTTCCACGGGATTCGAAATTCTTTTTCAGTATTTCTGTTTTTATCTAAGACGTTAAACGTGTTACATGAGCAATATGTTTAGTTCACCTTGGTCCGCGGTAGTGAAAGCGCTACATGAAAACGATTGGCTATTGCCAAGGTCATTTCGTCTAGTCTGAATAAACAATGTTTTATTTTTAAATTTATTTCAGAATGAAAGTGGATAGGGGTTCTTGCTACATGACGAATTGCATTTTTCCTATTGCGTTGTTTTAAGTGTTAGGAGACCACGTAGTCTGTCTCGCGAGAACGGGATGATAATTCGTGTGGATACAATACTCTTCCTGAGCGCTCGTCAGTGAGTTGTATTTTGAAAACCTTGAAGGCTGGATATGTTTTTTATTGTTGAAACCAGATTGTTTTTGAAGTTCATTTGTTTTTGGAATTTAATAATTTATTCTCTAGAAAACCAAACGAGTGTACTGTTTTATAAATTCTGGGAGAAGGAAATTCAGTGGAAATTTATTCTGGAATTATTCGGAAACATATACTGTGATTCAGTTGAGGAATTGTTGCTATTTGTACAAGGACCACATCTAACGTCATCGCCTTCCATATTGGAACGTCGTCGAGATTCAAGCCTGGATTCTAATAGAACTATTTAGTGATAGGACTTGTATTTTTCATTCTTAGAATTAAATTTTGGATTATATTCACAAACCGTAAGTCCTATTTCCAATGTTTACATTGTTTTCTAGGGAAATAAATTATTTTCTTAAAATATACAAAGCTTGTTGTCTTCACTCTTTTCTTTTGTTATTATTGTACAAGCCTACACGTAACTATATATATATATATATATATATATATATATATATATATATATATATATATATATATATATATATATATATATATATATATATATATATATATTGAGTGAGTTCAACTTAAGCGCTCCGCACATACCAGATCTTTCTTAATAGATCGTGAAAGCACGGATACATACACTCGAAACTGTAATGGTTTTAACTGCGTATAAATCCGTTTGTTTAATAAGAACGAAGGCAGATGGACAAATTATACCTTGCGTCATCTCATGGTGTGGCAGATCTTACAAATCTTAAACTAAAAATAAGTGTCTGTAAGACGTACAACACCCATTAGGATATCAGTGTCTGTACGACGTACAACATCCATTAATATATCAGTGTTTGTAAGACGTACAACACCAATTTGGATATCAGTGTCTGTAAGACGTACAACACCCATTAGGATATCAGTGTCTGTAAGACGTACAACACCCATTAAGATATCAGTGTCTGTAAGACTGTCACGTGCCCCCTACGGTATTATTTCTAACACCGGTGAAGAACGGACACTTTAAAATTTATATAGCTCCGATCCGCCAGTCAGCAATGCCGACGGTCTAGGTGTATAAAAGACGCAAGTTGGAAGGTATAACAATTTAATAAATGTCAACATATTCAACTATTAGTAGTGAAGGGGGATACTGTACGGACAATGGGAAAATACATTACGAGACCCTACTTTGTACTATACGGACAAGGGAATTAAACATGGGGAAATTTAACATGGGTGGGACTGTAGACGGACAAGATTTATACGGACAAAAGGTTGGGACGATATACGGACAATGGGAATTATCATTACAGACACCCCCTAGGGGATATACGGAGACGATTTATACGGACAAAATATCACCCTGGGGCGATATACGGACAATGGGAATTTGAAGAGGTAGGATGACGTCACGGTACTGGACACTTGCAACAATGTAGGAAGTACCGTGACGTCATGACACCTGTTTCATTTCTAGACAAGGTTTATGCATTCGCGTTCGTGTCAGTGGATAGTATAGTATGTTTTATGCATTCGCGTTCGTGTCACTTGTTTCATTTCTATACAAAGTTTTATACATTCGCGCTCGTGTCAGTGGATAGTATAGTAAGTTTTATGCATTCGCGTACGTGTCTGTGGATAGTATAGTATGTTTTATGCATTCGCGTTCGTTTCCATAGATTGATGAACATCAATCTATCCTACCCAAATTATACAACCGACTAAAAAAAATTTAGGTAAGAGAATAATGTTTTTAGGAATTAAACATAAATTATACAATCGAATAAAAAATAATTTTAGACAAGAAAGAATAAATCTTTTCGAGGCAGTGGAGTGGCCCTGAAAAGGGCTGTTGTTTGTTATGTTAACACCATTCCGTTAACATAGAGGACATCGCATAGGTCTTCTTCTCTTCCTCAAACTTTGTCTAACCTCTGGTCCGTAGATGAGAGTCCGCTACAGACAACCTTGTCTTTCCACATAGGTCCTTCTTTTCCAAACGCTCGTCTCGGTGATCCTGATGATGGTCCATGATGATTTAACATACATGGGTAAGTCCGTACGGAAAAAAAACGACGATATGAAAGTAGAGGATAAAACGTTGGTCCACATCTTTGTCACGAGAACAGGTGAAGGGATTGAAGTGAACCGCGTTTATTTATACTGGAAGACCGGATCGAAACGGATTGAGATTTTTCACCAATCCCAACACGCGTTACAAAATTCAGTCACTTCGCGGAGTCTGTCTTCCAATCCGAAGAGAGCTACCTGTGACGTCACATTCAGTAAATAGGTGTACTAGCGTCTGTGCGCAGTGAATCGATGCGACATTGTTTTGTGAAACATGACTCAAACTAAGAAGACAGTGAATTGGGGTGCACTTTGGAGACGAAAAGCGATGGCATAGCAGTGCCTACCAAAGTCAACACAGGGTTACTTCCAGAAGAGGTCGATTTTAATTGGGATTTAGTAGATTTTCTCTCTTCGCAAGAATTTGTTCCGGTACAAGCGCCTTTACCACCTTCTCCTTCTTTACCACGGGTCGAGGACTTTAAACAGAGACAGAAAGAAGAATTGGAGAAATTTTTACAACAGCAGAAAGAAGCAGAACAAGAGTTTTCCCCTTCAACAGCAACAGCGAGAAGAAGAGGCAAGAGGAAACGACAGGAAGAAGAAGAAGCAGCAGAGAAGAAACAAGATCTAGGAGAGAAGGAGAACAGTGAAAGTCAAACAGTAATGATACTCTTAGGCATTTTGGCAGAGTTGAGAAGTCTGAAACAAATGTATCAGACTTCTTTATTACGACCCAAGAGAAAAAGATGTTCCCGAGCCAAACAGTCCAACCCTGTTACTACACCGAAGATACCACCCCTAGTGATTTCTACTAAATCATCGACGGGAGCAAGTCCAGAAGTAGGCCTTGGCCGTGGCAAAAGCTTAAGGCAGTTAAAGCTGATTGCTTCTCGTTCCTGAGTTTGTTTTTGTTCTAAGAAAAAGCAACAAAAAAAACCCAGAAAAAAAACAAAAAAACACCACCCAAAATCAATTGAAACTCAAAATCCCTTTTTTTAACGCTATGATGTACGTGTGTGAGTGCGTGAGTGTAGGCCCTTATTCTAAAAAATCAAAACCAGGAGACACTTACGTTTTTTCAGTCTGGTCTATTCTGGTACAAATATTTACAACCCAATTCACAACACAACACTTTTTTAAAAAGTTCATAGACTTCTTCTGTGTCTTTTCTCTTTCACTGTCTCTGCTTTTTGAATTTCTTCACTTTCACAGCTTTTTCTCTCCTCTTCTTTCTCACTTTTTTTCTCGTCTTCTTTACTTTTCTGTCTTCTCTTTCTGAACGTGTCGGGGTTCTTCCTTTGCCGAGGGCACCTCTTCTTCTACCTCCTCCTGCTCCTGTTGTTTCTTAAGGCAGTCTGAAGACCAATGTCCTTTCTCTTGACAATGATAACAGGTATCTTGACTTTCGTCTCTTCTGACACAGGTCCTGCTTTTTTGACGGTCTGGACATTCTGTAGCCCAATGCCCTTTCTTCTGACAGATATAGCAAGTATCTTGACTTTTATCTCGAAAGGAGGGGTAGTAGTCCGTCGGCTTGTCTGAGGAAAACTTTCGTATGACATCTCGCAAAGCTCTAATCAGAAGTTCGATCTCTGTGGGTTCTTCCATCGTGCTGGTCGGCTTGAGAGTGAAATGAATACTGGGAGGGAAGGCACTAGCCCTTTATATATACATTGAGTCTGACATAGATATATAGGGGTCCATGGCGTTTCAAATGTAGTCATTTGACTTTTTGAAGTCAAGATGAAATGATCGCATCATTTCGTAAAGAAAGGAGAAGAAAGTAAGAGGCAGAAACGGGATTTATCGCCTCGCACAGTAGCTAAAGTAACGAAAAGAAGCAGAACTACTGTTACAGCAAGCTGGCCTTTCCAAAGTCACACCCTGTGGCATTCCTGAAATGCAAAAGTTGCAAGACGTCTTGGCTCCACGCTAAACATTGAAAGCGCACCCTCAAGAAGTGCGCGGACGTAAAATACATTCACGTCTATCATCACGATGAACATTTCGATACCATCACCAGAATCACCGGTTTCCTGGGATACGGTTATTACTGTGAGAAATGTGATTATGGCTATAACAATCGAGAGCAACAAAAGCATTGCGGATCAAAATGTGAGGGATGTTAGGCCTCTAAGCCCTGTCTGGACGAAGGACAAGAAAGAGAGCATTACTCTGCTTGTCGGCGCACGTTTGTCAGTCCAACCTGTTACCAACAACATTTGAATACGCAAGGGTCACAGCGGAAAAGTGCTTGCCAACTCCTGAGATTGTGCCCTACTTGTGGACAAGTGATACGTACCAATAATACCAAGGCGCACGTATGTTCAGGAAAGAAGCGATGTCACATTTGTCACCAAATCGTGGACTTGGAACACCAATGCTACATTCAAAAATACCAATCCAAACATGAAGAAGAAGAAGATGAAGATGACCAGAAGCAAGGTAATTTCATCTTTTTCGATTTCGAATGCATGCAAGAGACCGGTATTCACATTCCTAATTTCTGCGTGGCTCACCGAGCGTGCGAGAAGTGCATCCAAGAGCCTCTCTTTACTCACTGCCCTCACTGTAGCAAGATTCCTGGAGGACGTGAAACAATCTTTCGGGGACCGAACACGCTGACCGAGTTCGCACAATGGATCTTAGACCCTATCGACGAGACGTGTAGCTAAGAGGACATCGAACGTTACGGAGATTGTCATCGCCATGCCAAGGTGATGGCTCACAATCTCTAAGGATACGATGGACAGTTTCTTTTGAGATACTATACGGAACAAAGTACCGAACGTCCTAAAGTCACTTTGAACGGAGCCAAAATCATCTCCATGCAAGTGGGACAAGCGCAGTTTAATGATTCGATGAGTTACTTGGCCATGCCTTTGAGCCGCATGCCTAAAACGTTTGGAATGACAAAAATGGCCGAAGGCTATTTCCGCACTTTTTCAATACCGAAGCCAATCAACACACCGTTCTGCCCCATTTTCCTGAGGCTCACTACTATGACCCCGACAACATGCGTACCGAACAACGAGAAGCTTTCTACGGATGGTACCAGACTCACTCCTCGGACCCTTTCGATTTTCAGGAAGAAATGTTAAAGTATGGTCGTTCCGACGTGGACATTTTACGGCGTTGTTGTGGAAAATTTCGAGAACTGTTCATGGAACACGGAGGGATCGATCCTTTGAAATAAGCTTGAATCATTGCCAAAGCGTGTTCCTTAGTGTACCGCCAACGATTCATGCCCGAAAACACCCTGGCTGTCATCCGTCCTCAAACGACTAACTGTGTCAAACGACAATACTCGGTCAAAGCCCTACGCTGGTTACATTACTCGTGCGACAAGGAAGACAAATGGATCCAACACACCCGCAACGGAGGAGGCGAAAAGAGCATTGGAACGTATTCGATGGATGGCTAGGACTTAGAAAACCCCAAGATCATGTACGAGTTTAACGGGTGCTTATTTCATGGATGTCCGATCTGAAACCCTCAACGTGGCACTAAAAATCAGTTTTTACAACGTACCATGGAAGACTTGTACCAGGCTACTTGTCAGCGTCGCTTGAAGTTAGAACAGCAAGGATACCAAGTGGTAGAAATGTGGGAACTCGAGTATGATCACCGTTTGAAAACCGGTCCCGAGTTTAAGCGCATCATGGAAAGTTACAAGCAGGTGGACCCACTGAACCCAAGGGACAGTTTCTACGGAGGCCGGACGAATGCCACCGGTTTGCTGTACCAAGCCGACGATGAGAACGGAGAAGAAATCAAATACTTGGACGTGTGTTCGCTGTATCCTTACGTGTGCAAATATTGTCACTTTACCGCAGGGCACCCGCAATTTCTGACGGAACACATCGACGTGGACAACATTAGCCAATACGAAGGATTGATCAAGTGCAAAGTCTTGCCTCCCATGGACTTGTACCATCCCCTTTTCCCTCACCATTGCCAAGGAAAACTGATGTTTCCCTTGTGCCGTACTTGTGCAGAAACGTGCAACCAAGACCGACCTTGTCAGCACACTCAGGAAGAACGCGCCTTGACGGGAACGTGGGTCAGCGTGGAATTGTTTAAAGCTCTGGACTTGGGATACCAACTGTTAGAAGTGTACGAAATTTACCACTTTCCCAAGACAGAAAAATACCACAAGGGCAACGAGACCCAAAAAGGCATTTTTGCAAACTACGTGAATGCCTTTTTGAAACTGAAACAAGAAGCCAGTGGCTATCCTTCCTGGTGCTACACTCCCGAAGACCAAAAGAAATTCAAAGACAAATACTGGGAGCAGGAAGGCATCACTTTAGACTACATCGAGAAAAACGAAGGAAGGCGATCGTTTGCCAAAGTGATGTTAAATTGCTTGTGGGACAAAATGGCACAACGACCGTGTTTACCCAAGACGGAGTATTTGACAGAACCTTCTCGCTACTTCCATATGATTCACGACAAAACCAAATACATGAAACACGTGGACGTCGTTCGTGAGGACTTGATTTTAGTCAATTTCGAAGAAGAACTGGACTTTGTAGAAGCCGACGAATTTGGAAATGTCATCATTGAGGCTTACGTGACAGCCCATGCTCGCTTAAAACTGTACCAAGCTTTAGAACTGTTAGGAGATCGTGTGCTGTATTTTGACACAGACAGTTGCATCTACATCGATCGTCTGGGTCAACCTCACCCTGTCATCGAAGGAGACCGTTTAGGAGCCTGGACGGACGAGCATCCCGAAGACACGATTCTAAGTTTTGCTAGTGACGGTCCCAAAAAATACGGCTACGAATACCGTGACCCTCAAGGAGAAGTACACATGGAGAGTAAAGTGAAAGGATTGACTCTCAATTATCGCACCAGTCCACTGGTTAACTTTGGTGTCTTGAAAGAAGCCTTGCAGTCTGGAGAGGATGGAAATTTTAAAGTGACCACCCACGAACCGCACAAGATTGTACGTTTACCCACACACCAAATTGTTAGCCGACCCTTGGAAAAAGTCTATCATATCGTGTACCAGTAGCGAGTTAGTCTTCCCAACCACTTCACTTTACCGTACGGTCACGCTGATATTGGTCAGCATATAAAAAGGGCATCGTCCAGGACCGATAGTTTATTGTGACTGCAATTGCCAAGCGAGAAAGATGAATCCTTTCAAACAGACACAGTTCAAGATCGGGGATGCTCAAGTGGAGTGGGATGCTGTGCCTTGCGATGGCAGGGATGCCGTACGCTGTGACCTCAGCGATTCAGTGTCACATCATGGGAACTTTTGCTATGACTAGACCTACCATGGAAACTGATGCTGTGCGTGTCAAACCTGACGGATGCGAAAGCGATGCCACTCGTTATCGTACACCTTTTCACTTTACTGGTTTTCATTGTCTTTGTCATCAACCATGTAAAATCATTCGGCTACCACCCTACGGATGTCATCCCAAACTGAGCAAACTCCTGCATATTTCACCATACCCTCATCGAAATGAACCTGTGAAAGACGAATATTCGTTCCCTGTGCGTTTGCCTGAATACTGCGACTTTGAAAGTTGGATCCAAACCTTCCGAGGAAAATGGCCAAAATATCTGGGAGGACCTACCCCCGAAGAATTAGCTAGAGCTGGATTTATCTACTTGGGCGAAGGGGGTAAAGTCAAGTGCTTCAGTTGCGATGTGTCACTTCACGAGTGGGAGAAGAAAGATTCCGCTTACCTGGAACATGTTCGATGGTCTCCAGATTGTCACAACCTACCTTTTGTGGGACCTAGTCATTCAAGTGGCCTACCATGTCGTTTAAGAAACCAGCTGCTTGGCTAGGAGTCAAACGTTGGACAACACCTAGACAAGTATTTAAACCCGATGTAAAAAATAATCTTCAAACATTACCAAACGAATTGCAAGAGAAGATATACAAGGACATTTGGCTGAGACTTGCCAGAGCAAAATCTCAATGGGTGACTGTAGAAGTTTTGTGTCGAGAAATTCACAAGAGGAAATTGACAAAAGTCAACAAACAAGTCAGATTTCTCTGGATCAAGTGTGCGTTCTTCCTATTATTCCGCTTTAGACCATTTACATTTCAAGATTTTAATGACATTCTTGACCGTTTCCTAGAATGGCAGTGGCCAGAAATTACTCACTATGGTCGTCACTTTCGCTCTAGGAGAAGTGTTTGACTGACATGGTCATGGATACTTTACAAGAGAACATTCGTGGTTTGCCTGTGGGGTTGAGAGAACGCATTTACCGTGAGTTGGTCAAAATACAAGTGAAACACAAAGAACAATTGCATCCGTTACGTCACCGATGTTTGAACCACTGGCACCTGAATGCTATAAAAGGACTGATTCTGACGAAAGCGTTCCAATGGTCAGACATTGTTCGACTACCCCTGTGCGAGAAGGATTGGTTTGTTACTGATTCTTTTAACTACAAGGTAGACATACTGCAACGAATTCCAGAAGAAGAGTTAGAGGGTTACCAAAATCTTTAACACAACGTAAACTTAGTTCAAGAGGAAACTTCTGAACGGTGTGTGATGTGCAAGTTAGTGACTAAACAATTTAGATTTCCCACTGGAGTACGACCATCTCTGTGCAGAAAGTACACTTACCATCTCCGACAAAAAGAGGTATTAAAACGGACTACCATGCCACGACCTTTATCATTCGTGATACAACAGATTCCGTGGAAGGAAATCAATGACACTATTCAAACGGTGGAGGATTACGACCGCCTATTACGAGAACTGTGTCCACTGAATTGGGGCCGACGTATGGTGTGTGTTTTAGTAACTTGCTTTCTGGGATTTCGTTTACCAGCCGATTCTTTGTGGACTCTTTACGAACAGTGCATGCCACTCTAAAAAGCATGAAAGTGGTTCCTGTAAATGTACACGAGAGACTCATTCTGCTCAAAACTTTGCGCTTTCATCTCGATACTTCTCGACAACCTCTACAGGAAAGAAAGATTTGTCAACTTTTAGGTACTGAAGATGTGGACGATGATGTGTGTGTAGCTTGTGACTTACACCCTCACTGGAAAGATGTATGTGACTGGAAAAGTTGGGGTTTCGAGGCTTGGACAAAAGAAGTGGCACACTATGCCCAAGAATTGGCATCCTAAGAAATTAAAACATTCAGTGAAAAAAGTAACTTTTAAACAAGTGTTAGTGACAGTGCCAGAAGAAGAAGAAGTCGTGACCGAGGAAAACCACTCTCTTCAGGACAGAACCGTTATCGACTTCCCGAAAGACCGTTCCGGGAAGACCCTTGTGTGACTGTGTCAAGGAGTGGAGAGACTCTAAGAACATTACACACTGTCCCTACAATTCCACCCCTTGATCACCACAAATGCTGAACAGAGACTTGTTTATATTCCACTATGATCGTTTTGATGTGTCTTTTATTCATGTACTTAGCCATTTGACTTTTATTTATTTTTGTCTTTCGTGTTGTTCGCTTTCAAAGATGACAATAAACGTGTCCTGAAAAAAAGTATAAAAACTCTTGTCTTGTCTGTCTTCCTGTCAAAAGTGACATTCCTTACACTACCACTACTATGGCTACCTCTACTGTCTCTGCTCCCTCTTCCTCCACTTTCAAAGTCATCGACAAACACGTAGATCGTTGGGAGGCCTTGTATCGTCGCTATCCCTTTAACATGCTCAATGCCGGACATAGTGGTTCAGGCAAAACCGAATTTGTCAAACGTTTGATCGAACATAAACATCATTTGATCGATCGTCCACCTCAACGAATCGTGTGGTGTTACAAAGAGAAGCAATCGGAGTACAGCCTTCTGCGAGCAAGTCAAGGCGATTCCATCGTCTTTCTGGAAGGCATTCCTGGCGAAGACGACGGGATCGTGTCTGACCCTAGTCAAACCCATTTGGTTATTTTTGACGACATGTTAGGAGAAGACGAAGAAGAAATTAAACTGTGGTTTACGCGCAAAGGACATCATCGTAATACTAGTGTCATTTATATCACTCAAAATTTGTTTCAACAAAATAAAGCCCATCGCACCATCAGTCTCAATGCTCATTACGTGGTCTTGTTTAAAAGCCCTTGTGATAAATCTCAAGTGCCAGTCTTAGCCAAGCAGTTAGGAACGCCTTGGCTGACTCATGCGTATGACGATGTCACTCAAACCCTACACGCTTATTTACTCGTGGATTTAAAATCCACCACTCCCGATTATTTGCGATTTCGTACCCATCTGTTTCACCACTGGTGCCAAGACGGAGAGCCTGTCGTGTACACGTCCCCTTCGTCGACTTAACAACAACCACAACCACCAAAAAATGTCTATAAAAACCTCAGTCACTTTGGCTCTCTCTCACACATCATCAATATGACGTCCCTTCAGTCTCATCTTCCCATCAAATTTATTCGTGCCTTGTACGGCATCAGTCGCGAAAAAAATCCACAAATACGTGCTCGTGTCTTAGAAGTTAGTCTCAAAGAAGTCTTACGATGGTTTACGGTGACAGCACGTAAATTGCTGCAAGGTATCATTCAGATTCCACATCAAACCAACCGTTAGTTTGAGAGAAACAAAGTAGCCTTGACGCAACTGGCCGATCCTCGCATCGACACTCAAATCAAAAAGCAAATCATTTTGAAACCTGGAGGAAGCGGTTCTCTAGAAGGTGTCATCATTCGTTCCCTCTTAAAATGGGATCCTAATGCTCCCAAAGTCGTCTCCAAGATAAAAGTCACGCCGAAACGTACCCAGAAGAAAAGGAAAAAGAGTAACGGTGTCAAGACCAGGTCACAGCCACAAAAAACGAAAAAGAAAAGCCCACAGAAAACAGCTTCTACCCGCAAGAGAGGTACTGCCGCCAGGACGCAACCTTACATTCGCAAACCACGATCTGCCACAACAACAACGGTGACCGCGTCTCAACATCTTCCACTTCTCCGTTGCTGGTGATGCCTGCCAAACCCGATTTGACACGTGTCTTTCCTAATTTGATGAAACATTGGAAACCCGTGTCTCCAAAAACGTCTCCTCCAGCGGTGACACCCTCTTCCTCTTTAGCGGCTGTGGCCGCTGCTCACAAAGTACCTGCCCCCAAAATCAAAGTCCAAGAGAAATCGGGTATGTTAAAGAGTTTACTGGATTTGTCCAAGAAAGAACTGTCCCGATTGAGTCCGTTGCGAACCCCTCCACTACGCGTTATGCCTGCCATGAAAATGATACGAAGAGCCGACAATCAGTGGCGACGTATTCCAGTATAAAAAAGACCCGAGGCAAACGATAGGGATCAGTGCTTTTGTGCTCCTGAACGCCCAAAGATGTCCCCTCCAAGACGTGAACACCGTCACAATCGTCGTTCTTCTGTCCAAAAAGGAAAAGGATAAAGAAAAAAACAGTCTCGTCATCCGACAAAGCGCATCACCAAACATCGACGTCACTCCAAGAAAAGACACACTCGTCCAAAGAAAAGAAAAAGTCACCAAAGAGGAGGAATGTTTGACACGGAGTGGGTAGGTCAGATACTCAATGCAGCTAAATACGGTATGAAAAAACAATAAGATTAAAGGACACATTTGAAGCCATGGACTTTAGCGTATGTTGTGCACCAAACGATGTCCCCTCATCATCGTTCTCCTGTCCAGAAAGGAAAAAGAAAAGGACAGTTTCGTCATCCGAAAAAACGCTTAGCCAAACATAGACGTCACCCCCAGAAAAAAAACACTCCTCCAAAGACAAAGAGGAGTCACCAAAGAGGAGGATTCTTTGGCGATTTTGGAAAACAAATTGTTACCTTTATGACGAAGCGATAGTCCAAAAAAAAGGATGAAAGGCTGTATGCCAAGTCATCAACATTAGTGTATTTTTTGGTGTGTGCTGCGGAACCAACAAACAAGATGTCGCCTAAAAGAAGTGCACTCCACTCTCTAGCTAAATAAGGAAAGAAAAGGAAAGGACTACCTCCTCGTTCAGCCAAACAATGGGACGTGTTGTCCGTCCTGGCCAAAGCCCCTGCATCCATGCGAAAACAAATGATTCAAACTGCCTCCAAAGACGTCGTCGATACCGTGTGTGAATAGTGTCTGAATGTCTTGAAAGGAACGATACCTTTGTTTCCAAATCAGAAAAAATGCTTAGCCAAGCATCGACACGTTCTTCGCCAAATAGTCCAAAAGAGAATACCCATTCGTCAAAAGAAAAAGATGTTGGTACAACGCGGAGGATTTGTGCACCTGTTGTTAGCACCCTTGTTGAAAGCCACATTGGTCCCCATGATTACATGACTCATGGAGGGAGCTGCTTTACAAGAGATAGATCAAAGATAAAAAAGGATTAAGAAGATAAAAGGGGGCTCTCGGGCGAAAAGATCTCAGACGTGATCCTTGAAATCCAATGGAAGGACGAAAACTGGCTTTAGTACCTTACAAACGATTGATGGAATACCATCGTTGGCAAGAACAACAGACCCCACATTTACCTCCCAATCCTCATTTGATCGAGCTGTCCCAGTTACAACACGAATTGCAATCATTGATGGATCGCAGCGATTTGTCAGAAACGGAAAAATCGCTACGGTACGGTCAATTGTTGCAACGACTGCAACTCTTTCACCAGAAAGATTTAGACGAAACAGCTCAGCCAACTCTGAAAGATTTTAAGGCCCTGATGAAAAGTTCACCAACACTACCACCCCCAGCTGTCAAGACAGAGGCAGCCCCACGGTTGCCTGAGGAAGAAGAGGCAAGAGAAGTCTTTCAAACACCGTTAGCAGCTCCCATTCCTAGTAAGATTGCAGCGTCCTTGTTGACCCCTTCCCCTACACCTCAACGAGAAGAACTTAAAGCATGGGTTAAAAAGACGATGTCCACTCCACCTTCTACAGAAGTGAAAAAGAAAGAAGGGAAAGCAGAAGTAAAAAAAGAAAAGAAGACCAAAGCCATTTTAGTACTGCCACCACCAATACCACAAAAACTACCTTCGACTTCTACTCCTGTGGCACATCGGACACGTAAAGCCGTTTCTAAACCACTTCAGAGTACCATCAGCGAGCAGTGGATCACTTATTAAAAAAATGGAGAAGGTGTTAGCCAGCATTTACTATGATCCATCCCATCCTGTAAAGTTTTGCAAACACTTCGGTTTTTCTGTTTTATTTGTTTGTATTGTCTATGTTTTGTATATGCCTTTGAAAAAGACTCATTAAGAGTCGAAAGCGCTTAGGCTAGTTAGATACTAGTTTTGCACTGTTCGTTGTCAGTTTATTGCATTTATCTTAATCAATCCCTGACATACGTGATCCGTTGCTGGATCCAGTGCACTTGAAATGACTGCTATTCGCCATATGATTTGTATTCTCTCTCTCTCTCTCTCTCTCTCTCTCTGT
>JAECUM010034883.1:0-19681 GCA_016617855.1 Megalonaias nervosa
GATACCAACTGTTAGAAGTGTACGAAATTTACCACTTTCCCAAGACAGAAAAATACCACAAGGGCGACGAGACTCAAAAAGGCATTTTCGCAGACTACGTGAATGCCTTTTTGAAACTAAAACAAGAAGCCAGTGGCTATCCAGCCTGGTGAGACACTCCCGAAGACCAAAAGAAATTCAAAGAGAAATACTGGGAGCAGGAAGGCATCATTTTAGACCACATCGAGAAAAACGAAGAAAGGTGATCGTTTGCCAAAGTGATGTTAAATTACTTGTGGGGCAAAATGGCACAACGACCTTGTTTACCCAAGAAGGAGTATTTGACAGAAACTTCCCGCTATTTCCAGATGAATCACGACAAAACCAAATACATGAAACACGTCGACGTCGTTCGTGAGGACTTGATCTTAGTCAATTACGAAGAAGAACTGGACTTTGTAGAAGCAGACGAATTTGGAAATGTCATCATTGCGGCTTACGTGACAGCCCGTGCTCCCTTAAAACTGTACGAAGCTTTAGAACTGTTAGGAGATCTTGTGCTATATTTTGACACGGACAGTTGCATCTACATTGATCTCCTGGGTCCACCTCACCCTGTCATCGATGGAGACCGTTTAGGAGACTGGACGGACGAGCATCCCGACAACAAGATTCTAAGCTTTGCAAGTGGCGGTCCCAAACATTACGGCTACGAATACCGTGACCCTCAAGGAGAAGTGCACACGGAGTGTAAAGTGAAAGGATTGACTCTCAATTATCGCACCAGTCGACTGGTAAACTTTGCCGTGTTGAAAGAAGCCTTGCACACTGGAGATGATATACATTTTAAAGTGACCACCCACGAACCACACAAGATTGTACGTTTACCCACACACCAAATCGTTAGCCGACCCTTGGGAAAAGTCTATCAAATGGTGTACCAGAAGCGAGTTCGGCTTCCCAACCACTTCACTTTACCGTACAGTCACGCTGGTATAAGAAAAATGGTTTCAAGACGATAGTCACCAACAAGAAGGATGACTTCGACACAACAAGAATCGACTGAGTAACCCACAAAGAACTTCAAGTTCAAACCATGCCATTTTCCTGTTTTCGTATCTGACTATTGCACTTGTGCCAGGCGACTGGAAACGTTTCAAAAATGGCCCACGGATAGGGAAGGATTATCTACTGCGAATGTTTTAGCTAGAACAGGATTGACTACTTGGGACCTGAGAATGGATTGGGATACGAAGTACAGTGTTTCAGTTGTGGTCTGAAGTTGCATATGGATCGATGTATCTACAAAGATTCAGCTATTGTGGAACATACTCAATAGTCTCCTCATTGTCCTTACCTTTCTATGGTCTTTCCACCCATCACACTACGGTTCAGGTTTGACGGTACCTTAGAGAAGGTAGTACCGATGTCCAAGAAGAAAGAAAGGAAGACTTCCAAAACTAGTCATAAAAAACGAACGATGTACAAACTCGAGACTTCATTACGACTAGTATAAAAAGGGACAACGTCCAAGACCGATAGTTGATTGTCACTACAAACGCCAAGCGAGAAAGATGAATACTTTCAAACAGCAAGTTTCAAGCAAGAGCAAGCTCGAGTGCGATGCTGTGCCTTGCGATGGGAGGGATGCCGTACGCTATGACCTTAGCGATTCAGTACCACATCATGGAAATTTTGCTACGACTGTACCTACCATGGAAAGTGATGCTGTGCGTGTCAAACCTGATGAATGTGAAAGTGATGTCACTCGTTATCGTACACCTTTTCACTTTACTGGTTTTCATGGTGGATGTCATCATTATGAAACCATCCGGCTACCACAATACGGATGTCATGTAAGACTGAGCAGACTCTTGCATATTTCACCGTACCCTCATCGAAATGAACCTGTGAAAGACGAATATTCGTTCCATGTGCGTTTGCCTGAATACTGCGACTTTGAAAGTCGGATCCAAACCTTCTGAAGAAAATGGCCAAAATATCTGGGAGGACATACCCCCGAAGAAGTAGCTAAAGCCGGATTTATCTACTTGGGCGAAGGGGATAAAGTCAAATGCTTCAGTTGCGGTATGTCACTTCACGAGTGGGAGAAGAAAGATTGAGCTTACCTGGAACATGCTCGATGGTCTCCGGATTGTCACTATCTATCTTTAGTGGGACCTCGTCATTCAAGTAGCCATACCACGTCGTATAAGAAACCAGCTACCTGGCTAGGAATCAAACATTGGACAACCCATAGACAAGTATTTAAACCCCATGTAGAAAATAATATTCAAAGAGTACCAAACGAATTGCAAGAGAAGATCTACAAGGAAATTTGGCAGGGACTTGCCAGAGCCAAATCGCAATTAGTGACTGTAGAACTTTTGTGCCGAGAAATTCACAAGAGGAAATTGACAAAATTCAACAAACAAGCCCGATTTCTCTGGATCAAGGGTGCGTTCTTCCTACTATTTTGCTTTAGACCATTTACATTCGAAGATTTTAATGACATTCTTGACCGATTCCTGGAATGGCAGTGGTCAGAAATTACTCACTACGTTCATTACTTTCGCTCCAGGATAAGTGTTTGACTGACATGGTTATGGATACTTTACAAGAGAACGTTTATGGTTTGCCTGTGGATTTGAGAGAACGCATCTACCTCGAGTTCGTCAAAATACAAGTGAAACGCAAAGAAGCATTGCATCCGCTACGTCACCGATGTTGGAACCACTGGTACCTAAATGCTATAAGAGGACTGATTCTGATGAAAGTGTTCGAGTGGTCAGACATTGATGAATCGCGTGAAATTCATAAATTTTTGGATGCCACTCATTCAACATACAAGGTGATCCTAATACACCGAATTAGAACGGATTAGTTAGAGGATTGCAACAAATCTTTACAAGAACAATTCTTTCTAGTTCAAAAGGATACTTCTGTGCGACGTGTGGTGTGTGAGTTAGTGACTAAACTTTTTTGGTACGGCGGTACTAAAATAAAATCCAAGCTGTTCAAAAAGTACACCTAAGAGGGTATAAAAACGGACTACCATGCCACGACCTTTATCATTCGTGATACAACAGATTCCGTGGAAGGAAATCAATGACACTATTCAAACGGTAGAGGATTACGATCGTCTATTACAAGAACTGTGTCCATTGAATTGGGGTCGACGTGTAGTGTGTGTCTTAGTGACTTGCTTTCTGGGATTTCGTTTACCAGCCGATTCCTTGCGGATTCTTTACGAACAGTACATACCACTCCAAAAAGCATGAAAGTGGTCCCTTTAAATCTACACGAGAGACTCATTCTGCTCAAAGCTTTGCGCTATCATCTTGATACTTCTCAACCTCTACAGGAAAACAAGATTCGTCAACTTTTAGGCACTGAAGATGTGTACGACAACGTGTGTGTAGCTTGTGACTTACACCCTCACTGGAAAGATGTACGTGACTGGAAAAGTTGGGGTTTTGAGGCATGGACAAAAGAAGTGGCACACTATGCCAAAGATTTGTAATCCTAAAAATTAAAACATTCAGTGAAAAAAGTTACTTTTAAACCAGTGTTAGTGACAGTGCCAGAAGAAGAAGAAGAAGTGACCGCGGAAAACCACTCCCTTCAGTACAGGACCGTGATCGACATCCCCGAAAGGCCATTCCGGGAGGACTCTTGTGTGACTGTGCCAAGGAGTGTAGAGACTCTCAGAACATTACACACTACCCCCAAGATTTCACCTCTTGATCATCACAAATGTTGTACAGAGACTTGTTTATATTCCACTATGATCATTTTGATGTGTCTTTTATTCATGTACTTAACCATTTGGCTTTTATGTATTTTTGTCTTTCGTGTTGTTCACTTTTAAAGATGACAATAAACGTGTCCTGAAAAAAAGTATAAAAACTCTTGTCTTGACTGTGTTCGTGTCAAAAGTGACATTTCTTACACTACTATGGCAACCTCTACTGTCTCTACTACCTCTTCCTCCACTGTCAAAGTCATTGACAAACACGTAGATCGGACTAGTTGGGAGGCCTTGTATCTTCGACATCCCTTTAACATGCTCATTGCTGGACCTAGCGGTTCCGGCAAATCCGAATTTGTCAAACGTTTGATCGAACATAAACATCATTTCATCGATCGTCCACCTCAACGCATCGTGTTGTGTTACAAAGAGTGGCAATCGGCGTGCAGCCTTCTGCGAGAAAATCAAGGCGATTCCATCGTCTTTGTGGAAGGTATTCCTGGCGAGGACGACGGGATTGTGTCTGACCCTAGTCAAACTCATTTGGTTATTTTTGACGACATGTTAGGAGAAGACGAAGAAGAAATTAAACTGTGGTTTGCGCGCAAAGGGCATCATCGTAATGCCAGTGTCATTTATATCACCCAAAATTTGTTTCAACAAAGTAAAGCCCATCGTACCATCAGTCTCAATGCTCATTAAGTGGTCTTGTTTAAAAGCCCTAGATATAAATCGCAAGTACAAGTCTTAACCAAACAGTTATGGACGCCTTGGCTGACAAATACGTACGACGTTGCCCCTCAAACCCCACACGCTTATTTACTCGTGGATTTAAAACCCACCGCTCCCGATTATTTGCGATTTCGTACCCATCTGTTTCACCACTGGTGCCAAGACGGAGGGCCTGTCGTGTACACGTCCCCTTCGTCGACTTAATCACATTCACCAACATAAGTCTATAAAAACCTCGGTCACTTAGACTCTGTCTCACACATCGTCAACATGACACCCCTTCAATCTCATCTTCCCATCAAATTGATTCGTGCCTTGTATGGCATCAGTCGCGAAAAAAATCCACAAATACGTGCTTGTGTCTTAGAAGCTAGTATCAAAGAAGTCTTACGATGGTTAACGGTGACAGCACGTCAATTACTGCAAGACATCATTCAGATTCCTCATGAAACCAAACTTTTATTTTGTTGAGAGAAACAAAGTAGCCTTGACGCAACTAGCCAATCCTCGCATTGACACTCAAACCAAAAAGCAAATCATTTTGAAACCTGGAAGAAGCGGTTCTCTAGGAGGTGTCATCATTCGTTCCCTCTTAAAATGGGATACCAATGCGCCCAAAGTCGTCCCCAAGAAAAAAGTCACGCCCAAACGTACCCAGAAGAAAAGAAAAAGAGCAACGGTGTCAAGACCAGGTCACAGCCTCAGAAAAATAAAAAGAAAAGTCCACGGAAAACAGCTTCTACCCGCAAGAGAGTGTCTCCACAAACTTCTTCTCCAGCGGTGACACCACCCACTTCCTCTTGAGCTGCAGTGACCGCTGCTCACAAAGTACCTGCCCCCAAAATCAAAGTCCAAGAGAGAACGGGCGTGTTACAAAGTTTACTGGATTTGTCCAAGCAAGAACTGTCCAGATTGAGTCCGTTGCAAACTCCTCCACGATGCGTGTTGCCTGTCATCAAGTTGATACGACGTAAAGACAATCAGTGGCGACGCATTCTAGTATAAAAAGACCTGAGGCAAACAATACCGATCAGTGTTTTTGTGCTGCTCAACACCCAAAGATGTCCCCTCCAAGAAGTGCACACCGTTACCATCGTGTTCCTTCTTCCGTCCGAAAAGGGAAAGGAAAACGAAAAAGACAGTCACGTCATCTTAAAAAGCGCTTAGCCAAACATCGACGTCACCCTCTGAAAAGACACACTCGCCCACTGAATAAAAGAAGAAGCCACTAAAGGGGAGGATTTTACATTAATATGGATAAGTTAGTAGATAATCACGCCGCAAAGTTAGAGAACGCATTCTCTAACAACTTAAAGAAACCAAAAAGATAAAAGGATGCATGTCGAGTCATGGACTTTAGTGTATGTTGTGCATCAAAGATGTCTCCTCCTTGTCGTTCTTCTGTCCAGAAAGGAAAGAGTTAAAGACAGTTTCGTCATCCTAGAAAACGCTTAGTGAAACATAGACGTCACCCCAAGAAAATGCATACTCGTCCAAAGAAAAAGAGGAGTCGCCAAAGAAGAGGATTCTTTGGTGATTTTGGAAAACACATCGTCACCTTTATGACGAAGCAATAGTCCCCAAAAAAGGATAAAAGACCGTGTGACAAGTCATCGTCGTTAGTGTATTTGTTGATGTGTGCCACGGAACCAACGAACTAACCGAGAAAGATGTCACCCAAAAAAGACATTCCTCTTCTGCCCCCAAAGGAAAGAAAAGGAAAGGACTGCCACCTCGTTTAGCCAAACATTGGGACATTTTGTCCGTCCTGTCCAAAGCTCCTCCACCCATGCGAAGAAAACTCATTCAAACTGCCTCCAAAGATGTCATCGATACCGTGTGCGAATGTTATCTGAATGTCTTAAAAGGCACGATACCTTTGTCTAAACACCAGAAAGAATGCGTAGCCAAACATCGACACGTTCTTCGCCAAATGGTCCAAAAGAAAATACCCATTGGTCAAAAGAAAAAGATTTTGGTGCAACGCGGAGGAATTTTGCCTTTTCTACCCATGTTACAGAAAGGAGTAATGGGTACAATAGGAGCACCCTTACTGAAAGGAGTAATGGGAACAATAGGAGGACCCTTGCTGAAAGGACTATTGGGAAACATCCTAGGAGGATGAGGATAAAAAGATCCAAGAAGACAAAAGGGATCTCTAGAGTCAAAAGATCTCAGACGTGATCCTTGAAATCCAATGGAAGGACGAAAACTAGCTTTAGTGCCTTACAAACGATGGATGGAATACTATCGTTGGCAAGAACAAGGAACCCCGCATTTACCTCCCAATCCTCATTTGACCGAGATGTCCCAGTTACAGCACGAATTACAATCCTTGATGGATCGCAGCGATTTGTCAGAAACGGAAAAATCGGAACGGTACGGTCAATTGTTGCAACGACTTTAACTCTTTCACCAGAAAGCTTCAGACGAAACATCTCTACCTACTCTGAAAGATTCTAAGACCCTGATGAAAATATCACCACCACCACCACCACTACCACTCCCAGTGGTCAAGACAGAGACATCCCCACAGTTGCCTGAGGAAGAAGAGGCGCGAGAAGTCTTTCAAACACCGTCAGCAGCTCCCATCCCTAGTAAGATTGCAGCGTCCTTGTTGACCCCTTCCCCTACACCGCAACGAGAAGAACTTAAAGCTTGGGTTAAATAGATGTGAACTCCACCTTCGACAGAAGTGAAAAAAAAGAAGACCAAACCCATTCTATTACCACAACCACCACCACTACCACCAAAACTACCTTCGACGTCTACTCCTGTGGCACATCGAACACGTAAAGCCGTTTCTAAACCACTTCAGAAATGGAGAAGGTGTTAGCCAGCATTTACTACAATCCATCCCATCCTGCAGGTTACGGAGGAGTTCAGAAATTGTATCGTGCTGCCAAAACTCGACTGAAAAGTGTTCCTTTACCTCAAGTGCAACGCTGGTTACAAGAACAAGCCACGTACGCCTTACAAAAACCCATTCGACGAAAATTTTCCAGAAGTCGCACCCGAGTGGAAGGCACCGATCATCAATGGCAAGCCGATTTAGCCGATGTTTCTCATTTGGCCACCAACAATCGTGGCTAGAAATATTTGCATTGTGTCATCGACGTCTTTTCCAAATTTGCTTCGGTGGTGCCATTGACTTCCAAATCGAGCAGTGAGTGAGTGCGAGCCCTCCAACTGGTGTTGAACCACAATGGGCGTCACCCTCTTCGATGGCAAACTGACAAAGGCACCGAATTTCTGAACCAAGCTTTCCAAAAAGAATTGAAGAAACGTGACATACATTTTTTCACCACCGAGAATCCCGAAACCAAAGCCAGCATCGTGGAACGTTTTCAACGCACCTTGAAAGACCGTATGTGGAAATATTTTACGCATCAACACACTCTCAAGAACACCGACGTCTTGTCACATCTCATCCAATCGTACAACCAATCTTACCATCGGAGCATCGGGCGTGACCCCAAGAAGTGACTTCCGACAACGAAGTGACCGTCTTCGAGGGTCTGTTTGGTACGTCCCCGACAGTGACTGTCCCCAAGAAAGGTGGACTGTTGGCATCAAGAGATTGGGTACGGATTGGCAAAACCAAACGCACTTTCGACAAATGTTACTTACCCAACTGGACCACCGAATTGTTTCGTGTCACCGAACGTGTGTGTCGCCGTCATCCTCCCGTCTATAAATTGGAAGACATGAACGGTGAAGTGTTAAAAGGAAAGTTTTACTTGCCCGAGTTACAACTTGTGACCAAAAAGAAGACGACTTGTACGAGATCGAAAGCATTCTCGATCGAAGAACCCGAAAAGTGGGAAAACGACGTGTCAAAGAAGTCAAAGTACGTTGGAAAGGATATCCTCCCAGTTTTGACTCTTGGATTGACGCTTCGCAACTCATTGACTATAAAAAGACGTGATCATCATGCCCTTCAACACAGCCTCAGCCATTACAATGACCACTTCTTCCCCCAGTTCGTCTCTGCAAGATCTACAAAAGCAACTCTTGTGGTTGTGGTGTGGAGAACGTGTGCCTAAAACGCAAATCGTCTTTTTCTGCCAAATCTTTGTGGTGTATTGTGTCATCGGTACTGCCATTGCCAATCTGAGTTTGCAACAAGGAGACAAACAATTGTGGACCATTTTACTCAGCAGTTGCATTGGTTACCTTCTTCCCAATCTGTCTCGGAAATATTCCTCGAACGTAAACAAACAACAACGGTGGCCTTGCGTCCAACGTCAGTCCCCCATCCAACGATCACCCTAACCATCCTCTTTTAGACACTCCTCTGGCTTCCAGTTACCCCTCGGACACTAGAACTGTGGAATTATGAACAACCAATTTTACTTTACGTTACCTAGTGATAGTTCCATGGAGGTGTTTCCCAATAATACCTTGTGCTGTAACACGGCCAGAGTACCTCAGACCATGCAATTGGATCACGAAGCCCAGTGAGAAGTGGGTTTAGTGGCAATAATTCACCCTACGCAAATCAAAAACATCATCGAAAATCAAAACACTTTTGCGGTGGAAGTTCATGACGAACAAGTGCAACAAGCCTTGGATCAACGCAACAGTGTAGCTGACTCTAAGAATTCACAACACTCCAAAACTAAACGAACCACTTATCGGTTGAAAATTCCCTCAGGCTATTATTTTAGTTGTCAACATTTGGTGAACACTGTTGTTGACAGGTTCATTAACGTGTTTGGTAAAGTCTTGGAGAAAACCAGAAAAAGTGTCACGATCGATTACCACAAAATATCTCGTTGCCTACTGATGAAATTTTCAGAGGACAAAGTATTGGCCATTACATTTTGTCCTGAATCGTATGACATTCTGGGTGGAGACCATAAGTTTATCAAGATTACAAGCGAAATACCAGCCGTGACCAGTAACTCGGATTTTGCGAAATATTTTAGATTCCCTGTAGAAATGAACCAAGGACTGAATCTGATTTTTGTGTACTCCAATGTGGCGGAGTGCAACGTGGTGGGACACACCTCCGTACCTTTACTGCGTGTCATTCCTTTCAAAGTCGATTCTGCCACGAACGCTGACTAGGAAGGTGGAAACACCTATCACGTTCACCGCCAATTTGTACATCCTCACTATTTGCCCGTCAGTAAGTCGTATTTCGACACTGTCAACATTACTATGAAAGGAGATCTGGGACAAAATATTCCATTCAACAAAGGGAAAGTCACAGTGAAACTCCATTTTCGAAAACGATTATTCTAACCTTTTGTCAGTCATGTATCCTGTGTAGCAAGGAGTCGCTCGACAGCGAGGACATGGTTTAGGAGATATGCTCAAATCAACCTTTCGTACAGTGGCTCCCGTTTTGAAACCGATGATGACACGGTGATTGCACGCCTTGAAATATGCCGCGTTGACGCACGGCAAAGAATTTCTCCAAAATGTCATCATTAACAAACAAACCCCCAAAGAAGCTTTCTTAAGAGCAAGCAAAAATGTCTTGCTTGAAACGGGTAAAGACATTTTGGGCCGGCAAGAAACTCCTATAAATGCCCTGGGCGGTGCCGAGTCAGACATTCCTGCTTCCCTCAATCCACAGTAAAGACATGGCAGAAAAAGACGACGAAAACACCCCTTCAGAGGACTTCACACCCCTAGAGCTATAAGACTAAGAAAGGAAAAACTGTCCGAGAGTTAGACGTTTTTCATTATTAAATCAGAGAAAATGAAGCACCGAGAGTCTTGTGCTTGTTCCAAGTCGGAACTGGTTCTGTTTGCCATGCCACCCACCATGATGACGATGCAAGAATCCCAATGGGTCGTATTTCATCCCGTCTCCTCTTTGACGGATTCAGCTCCCATCGAGTTTGAAATGAACCAGAAGATTACACCAATCTGAATATCAGTTACTTGTATCTGAAACTGAAAGTGATCAAAACCGACAACACCAATCCGGGAGCCGAAGCCAGAGTAGCTCCCGTCAACAATTTCATGCATTCCTTGTTCAGCAAAGTGGATTTGCCCTTGAATAACAAACTGGTCAGCAGCAGTATGGATACTTACCCTCACCAAGCGTACCTAGAAAATCTCTTGACGTACGAAAAAGAGGCCAAGAACACTCATCTGGATGCTTGTGTGGTATGGAAACCTGACACCGCAGGTGAGGACACGTTTAACGACACAGCCCTAACAGCAGATGACAATCCTCACAATGTGGGTTTTAACGACCGTCGAACGAAAATCCTGCAAGGTCGTAATTTAGAACTGATGGATCGTTTGCATTTGGATATGTGGTTGCAAGACAAGCATTTGCTCAACGGAGTGGATAATCGCCTGAGACTCAATCGCAGCAGTGTCGCTTTCCATTTGATGGCTCATGCCAACGAGTACAAAACCATTATCCAAGAAGCCAGACTTTACGTGCGTCGCGTAGAAGTGTTACCTAAAGCGGGAAACGACATCAGTCACACACTGAGCAGAACGACCGTCAAGTATCCGATACGACGTGTAGAAGTGAAAACATTCACCATTGCTGCTGGACTCCGATCCAAGATCGAAGATCATCTGTTCCAAGGACAGTTACCCAAACGTTTAATCGTTGGCATCGTCAGTAATGCAGCCCTCAGCGGAACCCACGATCAAACTCCTTTCCAGTTTAAGCACTACAGAGTGTGCAAGATCGAAGTCAGTCGCGATGTCAAGACCTTGTGTACCAGACCCTTCGAACCTAACTTTGTCCAGAAGAATTACTTCAGATTGTACTTGTCCCTGTACGAAGCTACAGGACAACTAGGAACCAACACCAATCACGGTATTTCGTAAGAAGATTATGTAGGAGGTTACACTTTGTGGGCTTTTGATTTCACTCCAGATCAAGGCAGAGATGAGGGACATTTCCACCCTATAAAATCCGGTCAACTGCGTGTGGAGCTTCAGTTTGCAGAATCTCTCACCGAGACGGTCAAAGTCATCTTCTATGCCGAATTCGATAATACCATAGAAATCAACAGTTTGAGAGAAGTTATTCTAGACTATTAGAAAAAATGGAAGACACTTATCCCTCATTGAACGGTAGAGAATCTTTGGACAAGGAATGGGAGGGTAGAGTGAAAACAGAACCCCAAGACCAAGACAAATAGGACGAGGCAGTCGTAAAGTTCAGATGGCCAGAACAAGAATAACATTTAGTGTCGTGTTTTGCCAAACACCTGGGGAATAAAATTACGGAATTGAGTAAGAAATATTGTTATGGATGTCAAAACGATCATCCCAGCCAAATTCAACACGATAAATGTATGATGATGAGTCAAGAAGAAAAATTGGACGAGTATCTGGACGACGCTTGGAGTCTCGTCTCAGAAGAAGCAGTGTTGCATGAGTGGTATAAAGGCTTGCGTGATCATTCCTGCCCTCCATTGACTACTCTAGAGGTCTATCGCATCGAAGCTCTCTTAGCCCAGAGCGCGGAGACAAGGCGAACAAACGGCTACTTGACAGAGCTTTTCAAACAAAAAGTCAGAATTGAATTGATGACTTATCATTACCTGTGAAAAAAACAAACAACAAAACAAAAAATGGATACCTGGGAACTTTATTACCTTTTGAACAACAGTTCGTATACTGCTTCTTGGAATCCTGTCGTGTGCGCTAAAGATGAACTACCTCATCGCAAACATCAAGACCATCAAGCCTATGTCATCAACACGGACGACAGTCAACTCCCAGGAATTCACTGGGTCGCCGTCTACTTCCCTCAAGAGGGTGGTGTGGAGTACTTTGATTTGTATGGATTACCCCCTTTGGAAGACGACATCATTGACTTTATGAGAAGAAATGCCCAGACGACACGATGCAATAACGTGAAATTACAAGGCACAGATTCCATGGTGTGTGGACAATATTGTGTGTATTTTCTTCATCAACGCAGTCTTGTATATGCTTTAGAACATTTAGTGACTTATTTTGATAGTAACTCTTCTTGAAATGATGAGAAAGTAGATCGTTGGCTTTGTGACCATTATGGCTATTTTTTGTCCTTAGCTAGGAAACTACATCAATGGCCTCATGACTTCCATCAATGGAAATCTCACATGATTTCACAACGTTGTCAACCTTGTCAAAAATAGTTTGTTTAATGTTATTGTTAATTGTTAGTGGTTGATTCTTTATTGAATAAAAATGTTGTGTTTTGAAACGAAAATGTGTCGGTCGTTTGTTTTCAAAAAGACTTTGAATATATGCTCTTTGACTTTCTCTCTATCCCTCAGCATGATATTCGTTATTATAACGTTTCGACTCAACAAAAAACCCTAGTAGGGATGTTTTCTATCGCGTCCGCGTTTGAACCATATAAAGCATGGCAGTCTCCAGTCTCCCTCTAATAATCAACTACCACAATCAAAACACGCACTCAACGAATTCGTTTATTTGTATCACAGAACGCCTAAAACTTTACCTTTACCTAAAGGCTATTAACAAATCAAAACACTTCACCAGACCATACAAAACTTGTCAATACAAAAGAACGCTTAACACCCAACCAATCAGCTTCGACCTTACAACCATAACTTAACTATTCATAGCATACCAACTTGTACAAAGAGCGCATATCGACTTAACACTACCCCATTACGGAGGTATAGAACCAAAACAACAAAATCACACAGGGCAAGTGCCTAACCCAACATCCAATCAGAACTGCTCACACAAAACAATCAAGCTAAACTAACGACTACCAAACTGTAAAGCGCTCCTACAATTAACGGAGCATACTCTCTACTAGGACCAAAACTTTTAAATAACAACGATCGAATAAACAAGACCTTATTTATAAATAAACACGCACAAGACAACTAATAAACCACTATTCAGTACAAAATAAGCAAAAGTACCTTAATATAGAAACAACTATAAACAAATAATAGGAACCACTTAATAATTATAAACAACATAAATATTTATATAACACTAACAGTACTAAGCATTGGTAAGCTCCATAACCCAAATACACAACTAGCGTACTCGATCCGAAACCAACCACTACGAATACCACAAAACAAACCAAACAGAAAGCTAGGGACAGATCAAAGCCGACATACAAAAATAAACAAAAACAAAAAGGAAAGCAAAGGAATAAATATAAAAATATAAAATAATAAAAAACACAAATTACCCATAAACAATATAAATATTTATATCACATTAATAATACATAGCAATAAAAACAGCATACTAATCCAAATACACACGGAACGTGCAACACAACCAACATCACACAAAACCAAAATAAAACACAGCTAGGAACATAATAAATTGGACCAAAAATTTAAATAAATAATAAAAACAAAATAAGGCTAGAGCAATATCAAACTTAAACAAAACTAAGGACAGAATAAACCTGACATACAAATGCAAACAAGGAAAATAACTTTAATTAAGACAAAAAGCACATTAATAAACAAACAAATATATACGGAAATTGACCATTGAGCGTGTATATGATATTAAGTAGCTAACCTAACCAAGTACACATAGAATTATCTACCCCAACAGCACAACCTAGTATTACGGGCAATCTGGTACAATATCAGCAGAAAACTTCAGTAAATATACATACTTAACAGGCAAGACAGGTAAGACAGGAAAGACCAAAAAAGGAACTCAATACAAACAATACAACATGGAACAAAGACCAAGCAACAAAGTGAAACTCCAGAATAGAAATAGAAGGGACGCCTGTAAACTCAGCAAACTCATCAATAAAATGCGGAAAAACAACCACAAGGAAACCCAGGAAATGAAAGACCTCACCAACACCACAGAGAGGGCTCCAAACACACCCAGAAGTATCAAAATAGGAACATATATCTCCACGGCAAGAACAAGGCAAATCACCAAAACAATCTTAACTGGAAAGGCAGAAAGATATATCAAACAAACCGCCACATTGGTAAAAGCACCAATTACAAACCTTGAAGAAGCAACGAAAGAAATACAAGCAACAAAAATGCGGAAACCAATACAAATGCAAATACAAACGGAAACCAACACACCAAATCAACAAGAAACAGGACAAAAGACAACACATGTACCACAGCCACCAACACAAAAGAATGACAAAGAAACCTCAACAACAACAACACCAACAACAATCGAAACCAAAAACTGCAGAGAACAACAACTGTGAAAGAGAAATAAAGGACACCACACAAGAAAACACCAAAGTTAACATAAAAGAGAACACAAGGGCAAAAACAGACACGAACATAAATATCTATAAAACAGAAGCAGGAACCTGGAAACGAAAGATAACTAAAAACAATACCACTGAACACAACAACAACACTACCACCACCACCAACAACAACATCAACAACAACAACAAGAAAAGAAAACTCACCAACAACAAAAGCCAAGAAGCAGGACTTTCCAAAGTTAGCACAACAATAGAAAAGAAAAACATAAAGAAATACCTGAGTGAAAACAAAAACGTTCTACCACACTTATCCCAACAACTACAACACACACATTCACAACGACAAAAACAAACAAATATCACCTCCCTGAACACACTTGACTACGAAAACCAAGCCAGGTCACCTAAAGGGAAATATCCACTCAAAGGAAAAATCTAAATCAAGAAAACAACAATAATAGCGACAACACCCAATACCATCCAAACAACAGACCAGGAAAACAGCCAAGTACAATCAAGAACAACAACAACAACAACAGACAACATTACAAAAGAGAACACAGGGAGGAAAACAGAAAAAAACATAAATTGGTATACCAATGCAGCAGGAACATGGACACGAAAAACAACCAACATCAACAACACCAAAGACAACAGCAACAAAAACAATTGCAAAAGAAAATTCAACAACAACATCAGCCAAGAAGCAGGACCATCCAACTTTACCAAATTTACCTCACCATTAGAATTGGAAAACAAACAGGAAGCCCTACTTGAAAACGAAAACGACCTACACCAAACATCCCAGCAACAACAATAAACTCAGCCACAACAACAAAAAACGACGAATATCATCTTCCAGGATACAATGGACTACGAAGATCACGCCAAGACACCAAAAGGGAAACATCCACTCAAAGGAAAACCCAAAATCAAAAGAACAAAAATAATCACGACAACACCCAACACCATGCAAACAACAGATATAGCAAAGGGAAAACATCACAAAACCAGCCAACAGGAAAAGGATAACAAACAAAATCAACATCTTTCCACAATCATACCTTCAACTAAGAAACAAACAGAATCAACAAGAGCAACAACAACAAAGACACCCACCCTAGCATCAATACCCAAAAAGAGGAAAGCAGCGAACACAACAACAAAAGAAATAACACCGACGGATAACAAGAGAAGGAAAACAACCATACACAACAGCCAAAAGGCAGGACCCTCCAAACACACTGCACAAAACCAGAAACAGGGAAAAACTGAAACACGTAGTGAAGATGCACAACTGCAACAAACGAGACCAATAAATAACAACCCGGAGTACCCACCCACAACAACATATGAAGAACAAGCCACAATATCCAAGGGCAAACACCCACTTAAAGGACTACCCAAGGTCAAGAGAACAATAAAGACCACTAAACGAGATGAAACAAACAGAAGCAACACGAATACAACCAACGCATAAAATGCCAACAACACCAACATGAATGATCAAAACAACAACAGAAAGACTAAACAACACCTACATCACCCTGCATACTTGACACTATATATTACCAATCAAAACTACAACTTCATGAAAATACAGACAAAACCACAGTCGACAAACTCAATAAGACTGGAAGCGGATGTTAAGCTGGCCTTCAGTGCTAAGAATAAAACAAACAGAAATCTCATGGCAATATTCTTGGACCTGGAAAAAATCATTCGACCTTGTATGGACAAAATGCCTCATCACTAAACTAAATCAATACGGAATCAACGGGAGGATGCATCGATGGATCGCGAACTTTCCAACAGGACGACAAATCAAAATTAGAATAGGAGACAAACTATCAAATACATACACATTGGACAATGGCACACCACAAGGAAGCGTAACAAGCCCCACGCTCTTCAACATCACGGTCAACACCCTCAGCAACTACATCGACAGCAACACCTCCTTGTCACAGTTCGCCGACGACAGCTGAATCTGGAAAGCAGGCAACCCAAACAAACTATCCTACATCAGTCAGCTACAAAAGAACCTTGACTCAATAACCAAGTGGGCGATGAACTGGGGGTTCACAATATCCGGCGACAAAACAGTAGGGATACTCTTCTCACCATCAAATAAACGAACACCCAAATACCCAAACCTCTATCTTCAGGAACACAAATTAAATTCGTCAAACAAACATACTTCCTGGGCATGACACTAGACGAACACCTCAGTTGGAAATACCACATTACGGACCTTATCAACAAATGCAAGCAAGATCTCAACCTACTAAATCACCTCAAAGGGACAACATGGGGAGCAGACCAACAGACACTGCTCATGCTCTACAAAGCTCTCATCAGATCCAAATTAGACTACGGGTGCCAAATATACGACTCTGCAAACAAGAACCTACTCCAAACACTTGACAGCATCCAGTACAAGGCTCTCAGACTATGCACGGGACAACTACCAAACACATCAAACGACGAACTCCAAATACTAACGGGAGACCTACATCTACACATCAGGAGAGAAGAACATATCCTACGATATGCAATCCGAAACTCCATACATCCAGAGAACAACCCAACCAGAACAGCGTTCAAGAACTGTGACACAATATTCAGCGTAAAACTAGTGCCAAACCCTCCAGCCTGCAAGAAAGCACACACATTAAAAGACGAAATGCACATCGATGGAATCCAGGCCGAACAACGTCAACTGTGTGACCCCACACCATGGAGAAACAGCGAACCTGCGGTCAATCTAGCGATCAAAACATTGGACAAAAAACAACACAACCCCTGGAAACTTCTAACCTCAATAAACCAAATCTTGGAAAACCAATATGCACTTTACACTAAAATTTACACAGACGGCTCAAAATTACAAGAATTAAACAGAACAGCAGCAGCAGTGGTAGTGCCCGAGCTCAGTCAAAAAATAGAAGTTAGATTACCAGACGGATGCTCCATCTACACCGCAGAAATCTGGGCTATTAAACAAGCACTGACCTGGATAAAGAGCCAAACCAACAAAAAACATGTCATCATCACAGACTCGCTAAGTGTACTAAAATCAATAGAAACAGGATCATCACAAAGCAGGAGTAACATGCTAGAGGAGACATTATTCACCCTACGACAACTGGAACTAAACCAGTTCAAGGTCGAATTCTTATGAGTACCCTCTCACATTAACCTATCGGGCAACGACAATGCAGACCTCGCAGCTAAACAGAGTATACAACATAGCGAAATTCAACACATACCATACAGCGTACAGGAGCTATATAGCGAAGTCCGACAACGAATCAATGAAAAATGGCAACTTCACTGGTACAATTCCACCAAGGGCAGACAACTCTACCAAATACAGAAACACGCAATCAGAAGCATCAAGACACCAAAAATACTTCAAAAGGATGAACTACAAGTAATCAACAAATCAAAACAGGAAAAACACTTTTACAGACCAGCCTCGGAAAATGCATCACGACTCAACAAAACAACAACCAAAATTGCCCACACTGCACAGAACTAGAAACACTAGACCACATATTCAACGACTGCAGCAAATACCACGCTCAAAGGAAAAACTTCAAAGAATACCAACAACGCGTCGGCTCCCCGGACAGATACCCGGACACACTAGATACAACAAAGAACAAGAATTTGGAAATGACATACAACAACATCATCCGATTCCTGAAGGCAATCAACAAGTTCCAATACACATAAATTCAACTAACGATCAAAAACAGTGTAAAGCAACCAAGCCAACTGACAAGCCGACTGAGAAAACGACATAAACAACCATGACAACTAACAAGCCGACTGACAAAACTACATAAAACAGACTATGACCGGAAGCCGGAAGTAGTATAGTGGGTTACCGTAGCGACAATGGGAATTAGCATTACAGACCCCCCCTGGGCCAGTATAGCCCCAAGAAGTAGGTCAACACCCTGGGCCTGTATAGCGACAATGGAAAATGGAGTAGAGGGACTAGAACACCCTGGGTCTGTATAGCGACAATGGAAAATGGAGTAGAGGGCCTAGAACACCCTGGGCCTGTATAGCGACAATGGAAATTTTGTAGAGCGGTGACTAGGAGACTGTGGGTTTGTAGAGCGATAAGCGACAGGTGGCATGACGTCACACTGGTAACAATGTAGCAAAAAGAGAAGTACTGTGACGTCAAGCTACCTGAGAGAGGGCTATAGACAAACACGAATCAAGAGCGTTCGTGTTTCTTTTAGTAGAGGAAGGGTTTTATATATATTCGTTTAGGGTGGAGAGCAAATGAAAATTAAGATCTTTTCGAGGCATTGGAAGTGGCCCTGAAAAGGGCCTTTGGGTTTCTTCTTTGTCTTCTTCTAACTTCTTCTTTTCCTCCACCAATTTCTTATTTTCTCTCCTACACTTTTTTGACTTCCACTTTTGGTCTTCTTCTTTTCATTCTTTTCCTCCTCCTGTTTTTCCTTCTCCTCCTCCTTTTCCTGTTTCTTCCTTTTTTCATTTTCTTCTTCCTTTTCAATCTTTTCATTCCATTCTCTCATCCTTCTTTTGTCTTCTATATCTTCTTTTTCATCCTTTTCAATCCTAATCATTTCATGTAAGATCTCCTTTCCTCTCTTTAAATTATTTATCTCCATAGTCAATCTATGGGGACTATATGCCCCAAACTGCATTCTGACTAACATTTCCTCTACCATAGCTAGTGTGTCCACCACCTCCTGCAATCTGAGCATTCGTTCCCAGTTACTTGCCATGGCTGACTATTCAGTGTTGAATGGCGCGAATGACGAACGCTCTGCTTTATGTCCGTGGAGCACGGACGTGAACGAAAACATCCATTACACTCACTTCACACACACTATACTATCCTCACCAACGAACGAGCAAGCATAAAACACACAAACAAACCATCCACACAATCGGGATGAGAAAAAAACATATTATATACTATCCACACCAACGAACGAGCAAGCATAAAACACACACTATACTATCCTCACCAACGAACGAGCAAA